>PVHP010004405.1:0-71340 GCA_004024765.1 Zapus hudsonius
CAATAGGTCCAGGATACACATTTTGATCTCCCATCTGGTATTTGTCCCAACTGTCAAATCCAACATATTTTTTCCACTGTTTGAACCAGCGACTATCAACTAGATACCAGGTATCCCCCTTCCGGAGCGCGGTTTTCAGCAGCGTGGCGATGTCAGAACGCTGGCTGTCCAGGTCCGCCGCTCCGCCTTCCGCCATCTTTTTCCACTCTCTTTGTGGATTTTTAATAATGTGAATTCTTCACTATTTTAATATAGGTCCATTCAGATTTTATATTTCTTCTTGAATGAGTTTTGATAGTTGGTATATAACAATTTATCTATTTCATCTAGACTATATAATTTTTCTACAGTTAGTGGTTTAATCATAGAACCTTGTAATCCTTGTTATTTTAATCCTGCCATGAATTCTTCCTTCTTTTTTTGTTTTTGTTGTTATGCAGGGAATCAGTCCCTTAACCACTGGAAACAAATTCTTAGGAAATGTGCCACTTTGTGCCTCTGGCTTTACATGATTACTGGGGAATTGAACCCAGCCAGCAGGCTTTGCAAGCAAGCGCCTTTAGCCACCAAGTCATCTCCTCAGCTTCTCTTTCTCTCCTATATACTGGCCTCTCATTAAAGTCTCTGATACTATTCTTTTCTTCCTTTTTTGTTCTTTTCCCATTTCCCTACTAAGTAATCTTAGTTACCTTCAAGTTTGCTGATTCTTCTTCCAGTTCAGATCTTTTGCTAAGACCTTCTAGTGGAATTTTCATTTCCGTTATTATGTCACAATTCCAGAATTTCTATTTTAAATAATTTCTGTTAATTTTATTGATATTTTTTCTATTTCTTGAAACATTGTACTGGTACTTTTTTTACCTGCCTATGAGCCATGCTTTCCTATTTTTTTATCTATCTATTTAAAGAAAAAGAGAGTATGGGCATGCCAGGGCTTCTAGCCACTGGAAATACACTCCAGATGCTTGCACACCTTGTGCTTCTGGCTTTACATGGGTACTGGGGAATCGAACCTGGGTTGTTAGCCTTTGCAGGCAAGTGCCTATAACCACTGAGAAATCTCTCCAGCCCTAGATACTTATTATGTCTTGAAATATTTTATCAAAAACTGGACATTTGGGGCTGGAGTGATGGCTCAGTGGTTAAGGTGCTTGCCTGCAATGCCTAACAACCCAGGTTCAATTCCCCAATACCCACGTAAAGTCAGATGCACAAAGTAGTGCATACAGTGGCTAGAGGCCTTGGTGGCCATTCTCTCTCTGTCTCTCTGTCTCTGTCTCTGTCTCTCTCTGTCTCCTTGCAAATATAAATAAATAAATAATTTTTTAAGCTGGATGTTTTAAGCCAGGTGTGGTGGTGGCACACCTTTAATCCCAGCACTCAGGCATTAGAGGTAAGAGGATTGCTGTGAATTCAGGGTCAGCCTAGAACTACAGAGTGAATGCCAGGTCACCCTGGGCTAGAGTGAGAACCTACCTTGATTTTAAAAAAGCGGTCCTTTTATAAAATTTGACAAATCTGGAAATCATATCTCCACAGTTTATTGTTGTTACTTTGTATAATGGTGGTGGTGGTTAATAGTGGTGGTAGGTGGTGGTGGTTGATGATGGTGGTTGATGGTGGTGGTTGGTGGTGGTGGTTGGTGGTGGTGGGTGAGGTTGTGGTTGTCATTGGTGGTAGTGGTGGTGATTGGTGATGATAGTGGGTAGTGGTAGTGCTAATGATATTTCTTCCTTTCTTTCTTTGTTGACTTTCCTGAACTACTAATTCTTTAAGGTCTGTATTCTTTGTTGTGTGCATCCACTGAGATTTTCATCCTATTAAATTAGTAATCATCTAACAATTAGATAAAGATATTCTTAAAACCTTTAAATTAGTTAGTCTCTGGACCTTGTAAAGGGCTTCTCAGTGTACACTAGAGCTTCAGCATTTTACAACTCTGCCTTCATGCTTGTATACAGTTTTGGGGTCAGCCAGAGGTCAGAGATAGGGCTTTTCAAGTTTTTCCTGGCAATATGCATAGCCCTGCACATGTATATGGCCTAGATTCCTAATCTATGCTATTCAGCTAAACAAGCAGGAAAAGAAAAGATCATGAGAAAAGGTTCATGTGGAATTAAATCCAGCCCCTTACCACAGCCATTAGGCTGTGGTGGGGCCTGGGGGAACCTTACTACAGCCCTGGAAATTCAGAGGACCTTCTTCTAAGCCATGTGTGTGAGAAAAGAGACAGAATTATCTGTTCAGTGAGTATTCTCTGTCCCAGGTGAGCAGAGACAGCTGGTTGGTCCGTATCTTACCAATCAGTTTTAGCACCTAGGTTTGAACTCTAGCTAGAAACACCTCCCACTCTAGGGGAGGTGGTCTATGGAACTTGCCTGAAGGAGTTAACTGTCACAGTGGGTAGTGATGTGGTGTTGTGGTGGTGATGAGAATGGTGATGGTGGCAATGTTGGAAACATCAGTGGTGGTGATAGTATCTCAAATTGACATTTCCTCTGTGGTCAGGAATTCCTGCTGAAGATTTTCTGTGTGTTCCGAAACCTGATGAAGATGAATGTCTTCCCTCGGGACTGGATGGTGATGAGGCTACTCACAAGCAAGTAAGGAAGAAAAAGCCCTGGCATCCACAGAGCTCCTCTCAGGCTGAGGAGAATGTGTTTATGTAAACAAAAGAAAGAAGACCAAGATTGTGGGAAGAAAATTAGTTGACTACTGGAAAAAATGTTAGGAGGTGCAATTGACAGAATTGATCACTGACCATAAAGACAAGAGGAAAGAAATTCAAGCAGTGGAATCTAAGTATCTGGTAGACTTGGCATAGTAAGGATAGAAATGAGTTAGTTAAAGTTGTTGTCATAGTCAGAAGACCAAAATCCTCACAGTCAGATTCATCTCAGCAATATCACCCCACTCTCTGGTACTAAATCTGTTGTAGTCAGCCACACACAGCTGGGATGAATCTCCAAACCAGGCACAGTTTTGGGAGGAAAGTACTTATTGAAGTAACAGATCCAGGGAAAGTTCCATAATGGAGAAAGAGCTGGCCCCCTTTCACAGGTCCAAGCAGAGAGAGAAACATATCACCAGCCACTCCAAAAGCAAACAAGCTCATTCAGTCTCACAAAGAGCAGAAACCCCATGCTTGAGCTCAGATTTCTCTTTGCATATGTATATCTGGAATTCCAGACCCAACCCAGACACACCTTAGGGCTGGACCCTAGTATCTAGCCAAGGTGGCGGCATACCCTCCATCCAGGAAGCTGGAGAAAAACTTTAATAAACTCTTGAATCTATTGGGGGACACCCCTTCAAACTACCACAGTTGCGAATATAATGAGAAGGGTTCCTCCATAAAGAAAGCTTATTAGGAGCCATTAGCCTTTACTGCTCTGCAGCTTTAGGTAATGTCCCAAGCTCCCCTCCTGATTTGCACTGTTGCCTGCCAGCCAGTATTTGCCTCCCAGAGCTAGTGCTAATCTCCCACTTGAGATGTGGCTATAAAGCTCTGACTACTTCTGAGTATAAAGACAGAATTCACACTAAGGCTGTCCTTAACTAGTCTGTCCTACTATTTCTAACCTGTGTTTCATCCTAGCAAGCCAAGAAAGTGATATATGTGGTAAGGGGATTGCCCACTTGATCTCTCTCCATTCAAAACTACTTGGCCTTTACTCTGTAGCCCATTGCCTCCTCCCACTTACCTGTCTTTTGCATTAGCATATAGAATGCAGTAAAGGTATTTGATATATTAGCAAATCAGCATGATTTTCTCCTTTCAACCTTTTATAGGGCTCTTCTTTTTTTTTTTTACTTTAATAGTATTTATAAAAGATAATGCAGAAAATATTTACAATTGATAGTCTTTGCCAGCCTTCATTGTAACAGCCCACACTACATTGACAAGGGACACCAACAAGAAGTCATGATGTCTTTATAGGGCTCTTCTTTTCTCCAAATGCAAGTGCTTTGTTCAGAACAGAGTAGAAAAATGGTAGTTTAGTTGCACATATATTTCCTCAAATAGTGGATTTTTCCATTTGGATCCTATTTGTCTCTCTTCAGAGCACTTCAGTTCAGTATTCCTAGCCTGTCCTGCAGGAGCAGCCTCCTTCTCTGCCTTTACACCACCCACTGTGTAAAACTAGCCTATTTTTAATTAATTTTTATTAGCATATATCAATTTTACATAATGGTGGGTTTCATTATGACATTTCCATACATTTATATAATGTATTTTGATCATGATCACACACTTTTTGTTCCCTTTCTGATCCTGCTAATCCCCTTCTAAACGGCACTGTTTAAATTCATTGAACTAGTCTTTTTTTTTTCTTTATTGTCCATAATGAGTTACATTGTTTAGTGGGCCAACCATGAGTTGTTATCCCCAGTTCCCCGTTGCCCCCCTTCCCCATCCCCAGTCAGCTAGATATCCTCCTCCGTGGGCCGTCTGTATCAGTCTTTGTGGTAGGGGACCATGGATAGCCCAGTCTTCAGCCGGGTTCTCATGACCCAACTGTGTTGTTACTGAGGGTTGCCAAGTCTCTGATGAACTAGTCTTTTCAATGCACTGTTTTTGACTTGTCCCTCTTTGGCACTAAAGCCCAGGTGGCCTTGCCAAGTAGCCAAAGCCCTCTGTGATCAAGCCTCGCCTACCAATCTCTCCTTCTTTCTCCCTTCCTTCACACTTACATTCTTAGTTCTAGCAGGATAACCTCCCATTGCCCTTTATATGTACCAAGGCTAAGATTAAGAGTGATACTCAAAGAGCTGAAGTCAGATGACTGATGAAATACTAGTATAAAACCAAGGAAATAATGACCATAACTCTTGGTATTAAGTACAAATAATAAAAGTATGTTCTAAGTTCTAAGTTCTACAAAATTATCATAATATGGATTATTTAGCCAAAAGTCCCCAAAATACTAGAAATTACTCTTTGAGTAAAAGGAAAACTTAAAGAACCATGAGCTCAGAGAGAAAATAGCATAAGGACATCTTAAGCTATTTTACCAACTCTGTGGCATTTCTCCAAGACTGGTTTTCTATGGCATTTATGCCATCTTCTCTTTCCTTTAAAGTCATGTCTTACATAGGAGCAAGTTTTCCTCAAGAAGTTTACCCACAGGCCATAGACAGTTGATGCTAAGCTATCAGATGCCATCCATAGTCTTTTAATTCTGCCAATGCCTTTTTTCCTTGCTACAGCATTATAGTTACTACTGTCCAGTACCTGTCCTCTGCACTGCACAAGAATTTCACTGAGACAGACTTTGACTTCAAGGTAGGAGCTCCTAAAACTGATCACTATCACAGTAACCCTAGAAACCACAAACCAGGCTCATTGTTTTTTGCTTTATTAATGTATTCATAGCATCAAATAGATTCCAAAGCTAATGAAGCCTCCCATTAGCAGTGTTGGGAGCCAGGCTTCTATGAGTATGCTTTCTAGTCCAGAGCCAACAGTATTGGCTTTAGAAAGAGGGCAAGAAAGCAAAAGGAGGGGAAAGCCCTAATTGTAAAAATATTTTAAATGGGTAAGAAATCAAGAACTTAAAATAGTAAAGTGGATTCTGTGCTACCTACGTATATTTAGTAACTTTGCCTACAAGGTTAAAGACTTGGGTTATCATGCAATTCTTCTTTTTCTGTCTCTCTAGGTGTGGAATTCTTATTTTAGCCTGGCAGTTCTGTTCATAAATCAGCCAAGCCTTCAGTTAGAAATCATCACTTCATCCAAGAGGAAGAAGATTCTAGATAAGTAAGACAGATGTCTCCTGTTCATCTCCTTGCCACTTGCCCAGATGGTACTATTTTTCTGTGACAGGCTCCTTCAGAAGTCCACAAGTTTCTCACATTAGTGGTTTTCCAAAGAACCAAATATGAGAATTCAGTCCATAGCCAAATGGCTTAGTATTGTGAGATGATTAGAAATAAACAGTGCTGACGTACTGGCCTCCTAAGATTTTCAGTCTCATCTCCCTGAGCCTTCCTCCCTCCACTAACTGTCTCCTGTGATATTCTTCCCAGGTATGGGGACATGCGTGTGATGATGGCTTATGAACTGTTCAGCATGTGGCAGAATTTGGGTATGTCTTTCCCACATATTCTTTTCCTCCACATATTGCTTAGCTACATAAAAGGCACCAGAACTAATCAATTTTATGAGTATCAATTCAGGCCAGAATAACCTTATATAACTTTAGTATAACACCTCAGATGAATGATGTAGTGTAGCATATGTGCATAGAGCCCTTTGGCAGGGAAGGTTTGGCTGAAACATAAGATCTCAGTACTATATGTGCACATTCCTATTTTGAGAACTAAAGTAAAAGGAATAAAAGAAGGGGAGGGCTCTAGTAGTTTTTCTAGTCCAAGTAAGAATTCATTGGCCGGGCGTGGTGGTGCACGCCTTTAATCCCAGCACTTGGGAGGCAGAGGTAGGAGGATTGCCGTGAGTTCAAGGCCACCCTGAGACTACATAGTGAATTCCAGGTCAGCCTGGACTAGAGCGAGACCCTACCTCGAAAAACCAAAAAAAAAAAAGAAAAAAAAAAAGAATTCATGCCTCTGTGCTATTCATATCTCTGTCTGAATGTTATATGTTCAAAAGCATAGATCTTTGAAATAGCTCATGAGCAAGGACACCTATTAATTTTAATAATGCTAAAAGCACTTCTTGGATACCTGGTATTCATGCATCCACATTGCGTACCTTGAATCATGAAGGAACATATGAGAAGGCAGTTACAACCTTTGGATAAGATTGACTTTGCCTTTCCTTCTTCTTATACCTTCTCTAAATCAATACTGCTTTGAATCTAAAATGTGTCTGGTAGAATCCGAAAGTTACCCTGATGACTGGGCCACTTGTAATGCTATAGAAACCTGAGTCTCCTGTCAGGAAAATAAAGAAGCTGTTGCTACTATTCCAAGTGAAGTCTGCGTTCAGCTAAACTCATGCCTCTGAAGCTATAGGAATGATGGCTATAAAAATCTTATAGTCCCAGCTAACCATCCTACCTCTGACCTATAAACAGGCTATAAGACATTTCAGCCAACAGTAAATCCTTTTATCCTTGGGTGGAGATGATGTTTCCCAAACAGAATTTAGATATGTATTTTTAACACTGATGTTGACTTTGAAATTCCCAGGAACACAGGTTCAATCCTCAGTACTGCCAAAAAGAATTTAGATTTGCTAAATAGCTTTATAAGTCATTCTTGCCTCATTCTGTGGTCCCTGAGAACTAGTATTATTTGGCTACAGCAGTTATTACACAGATCCAAGCTTTTCTCCTCCCCTTTAGTCTCTGAAGTGAAAGAAGAGCTCTGAAGTTGCTTCTCTTTGGTTCACCTCTGCAAGGAAAAGTCTTTAGGGCTGGACCTGACTTCTAGGAAAAACTTCCTAGATATCAGGCCAATCAGAAGATAACCTGTATCACTCACTTCCTGTGGGAAGGCCTCATAAAAGAACTAAAGAATGAGTTGATCTGATCAGAGTAGAGGTATTGCTACCACCAGAAATAGAGTATGAAAACAGGAGAATGTGGAAGGAGAGTCTCAGGCCCCAAGCTAGCCTGTTAGAATAGGGCTGTACAGGAGGCTTTTGCCAGCGCAATAAGGGAGCTGATTTGGCATCTTGAGCTCAAGCATTGAAGAGGTTCATGGACTTCAGACATCTGATTGCTTAAAGCCATTTCAGGACTAGATGTCCTGATTACTTAGATGCCACTGGACTAGAGGAAGAAAAACCAAGGAGTATGCATTGTGTTTAGGCAGAAACATAGATTTTTCTTGCTAATTAGATCTGTGAGTAGACTATCTGAAACTTAAACCACATTACTCAACTATCTAGAAAGCAAACTATTCCTTGACCTCAGATATTGTCAGTTAGTTTATAGAACTTTTCATGAAATTCCGTGGAAAAGAAATTTTTACCTGTTAAACATTAATTTCCACTTGGCTATTAATTTTCACTTGGCTAAAATTAAGGATAATTTTTATCCTTGAACATTAGTTGTAACTTGGCTAGTTTTCTCCTTGAACTCTAAAAGGTTGAGAGTATCTTAGAAAAATTTTTCCTTTACTCTTTGAGGCTTCTAGTATAAATCAACAATGGGGTTGGTAGAATTTGTTGGTTTTTTTTTACAAAACTGAGAAATTCAGAGACAGTAATCTAACTTGGGGCCTCACATGTGCTAGGCAAGCACTCTTAACACTGAGCCTACATCACTTCCCCCAGTATAAATCATACCATGTTCTGCAGCCCCACTTGAGAATCTTCCATCAAAGGAGCAAAACAAGAATTAACTAATACCTGTTGGATTTTATTGCTCAGGTGAACATAAGATCCACTTTATTCCGGGAATGATCGGTCCTTTTTTGGGTGTGACACTGGTCCCACAACCAGAAGTGCGGAATATCATGATTCCTATCTTTCACGATATGATGGACTGGGAGCAGAGAAAAAATGGCAACTTCAAACAGGTAAACTGAAACCTGGTGGTGTTCATAGTGCTCTCCTCTGAAATGGACCTGTTCTTGTCAGGCAACTGTCCAGATGAACCAGTGAGGATTCTAATAGCAAAGAGCTGTAGTATAGCCATCTTGAATCTTGCTCAAGGATTTCCATTACTTGCTGGCCAAAATTAATTTGTGCATTTTCTTCATCAAGTTAGAATCAGGGAGATCACCATTCAAAACCAGCCTGTACTGCATAGCAAGACACTGTCTCAAAAATAAATAATTAGTGGAAAGGTTTACTGATGAAGAAAAGGTGATGAGAGCGTACCTTCCTAGTTTCAATTAGGACATGCCTAAAAGCATATCATTCTATCACTATGGCTCAGGGTAATCCAGGACTTCACAGATCTTGGGGTCTGGAGGTGTTTCCATACAGTTCTTCCACCAATAAAGTGAAAGAGATAATCCTACCTTTATGTCTGTAGCTCTAGGGAATAGTACTAAGACCAGTAGGGCCCAGCATTCTGGAAACCAGGTTAAGTTAATAAAAGAAATACCTTACTAGCATAGAGAATCCACTCTGGTCTGTCCTGTGGGAGATGGGATTTCCTCTGTGCTGGTGATTCTCACACAGAAGCTCCCAGGAGCTCTTTAGAAAAAATTCTCCATTGGCTTGGATGAACCAGTGGTCTCAGAATGGGTGATACTAATAATGGGAAGCAAGTAGTAATTATTTTTAAATTTACACAGTAAAGTTTACTCTTTTCAATTTGTAGTTCTTTGGATTTTGGTAAATGCATAGAGTTATGTAACCACCACCACAATCAATATTTTTTTAATTCCTGAAGATTTTGTGTTTCTATCCTTTTCTAGCCAAACCCTTGAATGCTTAACCAGTGCACCCACTGATCTGTTTTCCATCAACTTGGGGTTTTTCTGCCTTTTCCAGAAATGTCATATAGATGGAATCAAACAGAATATAGTCTAGCTTCTTGCACTTAGCATACTCTTGTGAGAGGTTCCTCCATGTTATTGCATGTAGTAGTTTTTTTTCTACTGCTGACAGTATTTAGTTTGTTAGTTAGAAGATATTCAAGTTATTCCATTTTGATTATGAAAACAGATACTAAAACATTTTTACAGGTTTTGTGCAGGTTATAAACTTTCATTTTTCTTGGGTGAACACATAAGAATATAAGATCTTATAAAAACTGTATGTTTAACTTTATAAGAAGCTAACACACTATTTTTCAAAATGGCTATACCATTTCAAAGTCCAGCACCAATGAATGAGAGTACCAGTTGTTCCGTGTACTAATATCTAGTGTTGTTATTTACACCACTCTAATGGGTTGTAGTTGTACATCATTGTGGTTGTCATTTCCATTTCCCTAACTACAGATGATGTATGTGCTCCTTTACTATTCTCACAGTTCTTTAGGGAATGATTATTCAGTCTTGTTCACTTTTACTTTGGTTGCTTATTTCCTAATATTGTTGAGTCTTTTTTTTTTTGAGACAAGGCCTCATTCAGTCCAAGATGGCCTTAATCTCATTATGTGAGTTAGAATGACCTTGAATACCTGATCCTTTTACCTTTACCTCCCAAAGTGCTAGAATTATAGGTATGTGCCCCCACATGCAGCTATGTTGAGATTTTTAGCATATATTAATTGTATAAAGCAAGAAATTTCATTATGTCATTCCCATACATGCATACAAAATGTTTCAAGCACATTCCCTACCTCTATTTCTTTCTCGTCCCTCCTCATTTTCCCTTTTTCTTTCCATCCCTAGTAGTTGCCTTTTATTTTCATGTGCTTTCCCTCTCCCCCAGATTCCACATATGAGAGAAAATACGAGGACTGGCTTACTTCACTTATCATCATGATCTTCAGTTTAATCCATTTCTGTCTCAGGAGCAATGCTCTTTCTCCCAATAAGAGACTGTCAATTAATAATTAATGTTCAGTAAACCAAAGTAATAATTAATGTTCAGCTTTGTTGTTCTTAGTTAGGAGAATATTTCTGTGCTTCTCTCAGCTATTGAATATTTTTTTAGAGTGGTGTATTCTTTTAATCCCCATGTTTCTGCTTTCCATCCTCCCATCTGTTCAGTCTGCTATATGCTCTAAACCCACCTGTGTTGAAAGCTTTTTCTTGAAGGTCATCCATAACTTTTAAATTACCAAAATCAAAGGACTTTTGGTCTTTATTTTTTTATGACACTAATTCTGTTACTTACTTTACTCTTCTTTACTACCTACTACCTACTATAAGTATATTTTCTTATTTATAAAATAATGCCTAAGGTAAAAGAATTTAAAATAAAAATAAGCCATGATAAAAAATGTTAAATCAGCCAGGCATGATGGTGGATGCCTTTAATTCCAGCACTGGGTGGGGAGCCTGGGGAGGGGAGGCAGGTAGATCGCCATGAGTTTGAGGCCACCCTGAGACTACATAGTGAATTCTCCAGTTCAGCCTGGGCTAAAGGGAGACCCTACCTCAAAAGAAAAACCAAAAAAAATTGTTTGAAATAATATTCCTGTATTGTTAGCAACTGGGGAGGCAATTTATATCTTTTTTTATCAAATACATTGGCTATTTTAATTTTAAAAAATGAGGTAGTTTGATATATATGATTTTGTGGTCTCCCTTTTTGGTAGCTACTTGTCATAACTATCTCTTTGTGTCAGTTGTCTGTTGACTTCTCAAAACCTAGATTACCCTTTCAGTGTGTCCTCCATCTCAGCGCTAACCATGCTGAGCTCTGATAACCATTGTCTCAATTATCTCCCCTACTAGATTATTAGTTCCCAGGAACAAGCACTATTGTGAATTTTATTTCTAAGAACCCAATGTGGGTGCTACCTGAGACATGGTGGTATTCTAGTGATGAAAATCAAAACTGACATTCATTAAGCACTTCCCAAACACTGGGCACAGTGATGCCATAGAGGTATGTTATCAACTATTTTACGCATGAGGAAACTTGGACTTAGTTAAATATTTGTTCAGAACTACATAGCTGATTATATCACAGGACAAATATTGAGTGAAAACAAGATATCACTTTGGGACTTTTGTTTCTACAAAACAACAAAAGTAATTTTACAAACTTGATGGTCAGTATTACTGATTATTGTAAGGTCGGAATTCAGGCTACACCCTGATCTTTCGGCACCAGATGTTAGAATGGAAATGACTACGAGAGACCACTCTGAAAGGAAAGGTTTTAATAGGAGGAAAAGCGAGCTGCCGGGCTATTTTCACCAAAGGTGGTGAAAAAAACGCAAGGCAGGTTTGGATCAGGGCTTTTAAGGGGAAAATGTTCAGGTTGGGGTCCAGGTGGTCACATGCGGTTTGGTGGAGGGCTCAGGTGGTCACATGCTCTCAGGATCAGGAAGGACAGTCCCTCGGGCCAGGTGTGGCTCTTGTTTGGGGGGGGAGGGTGTCTTTATCTTTGACTCTTGTTGATACTTCTCTTGAGGCTGGTTGGGGAAGAGGATCAGGGTGTAGCCTGAATTCTGACCTTACAATTATAACTTGATATATTTGAAGAACATATTTTGCTTGACTTGGAGGCATTGGTTTTATACACATTGATCTTTAATGTCCCATATTTTAGATTTTTCATAATAACTTTCTTAGCTCTGCAGAGGTGATGAAGTAATGTCTCCATATCTTACTTTTTCATCACCAATACTTTGCCCAGTGTAAAAGTTTAACACTTGAATAACCATCAGAGTAGCTTGGAGAGCTTCTTAAAAACCAATTGTGATCCATCTGATTGGGGATGGAGAGGGGGGCATTGGGAATTGGGGATAACAACTCATTGTTTGCCTACTGAATAATGTAACTCATTATGGACCATAAATATATATTTAACGAAAAAAAACCAATTGTGTGGTGACTGATGGCCACTAAAAAAAAAAGGAACCACATGGACTTTTATATGCCTTCTTTTGATTGGGGAGAAAGCCTGAAAGAAATTTGGGTTACAACTCCTGTAGGAAGGAGGCACCCAAGTTTCTTCTCCTAAATACACACTGAGGGTCCCAAAATCCAAGGCCTTTGCTGGTGGCCAAGACTGACCTGGAACTCACTCTATAGTCCCAGGCTAGTTTCAAACTCACCACAATCCTCCTACCTCTGCCTCTGCTGGGATTAAAGGTATGCGCTAACATGCTCATCTTATTTTGGATTTTTAAAAAAGTATTTATATTTATTTACAAGCAGAAAGAGATAAAGAGAAGAGTGGCAGGCAGAATACGTGGTTCAGAGCCTCCAGCTGCTGCAAACAAATCCCAGATGCATATGCGACTATGCATCTGGCTTTATGTGGATAAAGCCAGGTTGTTAGACTTTGCAGGCAAGCACCTTTATGGCTGTGCCATCTCTCCAGACCTTATTTGAATTTTCAATAAAATCTGTGGTGAAACTAAGGCTGCTGGACCAGGGCCTTTAGAGTCCAATGGACTGCTGCAGCCTGTTTGTACTATTTATGCTCTGCTACTCCAGATCCCCTCCCTACTCTTGTCCTGTTATGAGAAGCATATCATAATGTACTTCCATGAGTGTAGATTCCATATTATTATCAGGCCCTTCTTTTGGAGAGCTTATAGCCAGATGGTTTACTTAGTAAAGCAGGACATGCTCTGAACTGAGATAACTGGGCTTCCTAGAATCAAATCTACCTAAATGTATATACATCTATATTTATCCCCAGACCAGTCATCCTGCTATCCCTTCTCTACACAGACAACAGGATACATTGATCCCTAAGGACTCCAGTCTCAGACTTTTTTTTCTTCTGAAATGTGTATGTAAGCAGCTGACCCATCTGACCAGACAATTAGTGTACACAGCTCCTGCTCTGACCATGTAGCAGGCTACTATAAAAATAAATAAACAAACAAATAAGTGAAGCTGGACACAGTGGTGTACTTTTAATCCCAGCATTCAGGAGGTTAAGGGAGGATGATCACCATGAGTTTGAAGTCAGCCAGGCTACAATGTGAGTTCTATGTTAACCTGAGCCAGAGTAAGACTCTGCTTCAAAAAAAATTAAATAAAAAATTTAAAAGAGGGGGTATATTTATTCATCTGTCCACATTTTCTGCTAATGAGATTTCATGGCCTGATTGCCTTCAATGATTGTCCTGTGTTGGTTATACTCCTCTTATTTCTTAGGTTCATAGGCCCTTTGTGTAATAATGACACGTTTTTGTTGTAGCACATTAAATAGTAAATGTGGTGTGTCAAAGATTTTGTTGTTAACTTATATGAAATCGTTATATAAATAACACCAAAATATTACATTTTGATGACTAATGAAGAATAAAAAGCTTATTTTTTTTATTGTCCATAATGAGTTACATTATTTAATGGGCAAACAATGAGTTGTTATCCCCAGTTCCCGAATGCCCCTCTTCCCCATCCCCAATCAGCTGGATATCCTCCTCCATGGGCAGTCTGGATCAGTCCTTGGGGCAGGGGACCCTGGATAGCCTAGGAGTCAGCCTGGTTCTCCCGGCCCTAGTATGTTGTTACTGAGGGATGCCATGCCTCTGGATATTCTCCCCCACCACGGCTCTCACAATCTTTCCGCCCCCTCTTCCACTCAGTTCCCTGAGTTATGGTGGGTAAGTATTAAGGCTGCTTTATTGTTGGGAACTTAGGGGTCTTTGTGTCAAAAATCGTTGGTTTCTGTCTCACTGGCTTATCCTGTGTTGATTGAATGACTGTGGCTGTGGGTCCCTTGTTCATCCCATCATTCTCTGTGGGGTTCCATATAGATCCTCCATGATATGACTGGGGTGGCTCATCTCTTGCCAGGATCTCAGCTATCAGCCTGCAGTCCGTTGGTAGGGTTAGATGGGCCACAGCTCTCTTGCTGCATTCTGAAAGATACAAACAAAATCTCCATCGGAGAGTGAGATTAGTATAGGTTAACTGAGATACACATTTCTGAATTACCTAGATTCTATTTTTAGTAGCCTCTCCAGCAATCGCTCGCTTAGTGCATCTCTCCTCGGGGACCCAAGAGTCCTGGTTCCAGTGCATATCGCCCTAAGTCCCCAGTTCCAGTTAAGGGCTCCCCCTCACTAAGTGGATTATTTGGCCAAATTTAAAAGCTGTTGATTGCCTCCCCTAGGCTTTGGCTCCTCCATTGCACAAGTGCTCCTTTCTTGGTTCCCTGTTCTCTCCCAGTAGGAGGTGTGGTCAGCCTACTCATGGCAGTAGACTGTGTTTCATGCCAGTGGTCTCTGTTTACTCTAGCTGTTGATGATCAGCTTCCCCTGGCAGCTTGTGAAGTGCCTTCCAGCACTATACTAACTACCATCTGGGAGCTGGGTCTCTCAGTGCTGATTGATGGCTTTCTGTGGTTTCTTCAGCAACAGGGTTTTGCCTCAGGCCTGGGGTGAGCATTCAAGAGCTTTGACAGAATCCTGTCTTGTTTTTGGAACCTCATGGGTCACTTTGGTCAATAGCTCAGTGAGGGAAGGAACCAGTGACTGGGACCAGGGGTTGTCAGACTGATAATTATTCACAGGCTTAGACTCTCTCCCCTACTACTCATGGCCCTTCTTGCCAGACGACACCCACTACTTGAATAAAAAGTTTTAACATCAGTCACCTAATTTCTCACTTTAGAGTAAGTCAGTGAGGCCCATTAGAAAAAGGGTTGAGGCATTCAAGAGGCTGAGACAGAGAATCATGAGTTCAAAGCAGCCTTGGAGAAATAGCAAAACCTTATCTCAAAGACAAACAAAAAAATGAAAAATAATAGTAGCTGAGTACCAGCAAACACAATGCCCTCACAGCTCCATAGTGCAGGAGCAAGTGTAGCACTATGCCTTATAGTTTAGGAATCTGGTAGGGAGCCAGTGACATGGCATATCAGAGCAGCCTCAAGGGCTTTAGGTTCTGTGGGTACAAATAGTGGGTCCTCTTTTATATCCAAAGCACTTTTCTCTCAGGTAAGTCTCACTTTTTGCCCTTAGATGAAGAGATGGGTATCTGAAACTTTTAAGTCATATGTCTTACTTAAACTACCAGAGTGGGGGCCTTTCTAATCAAGTTGGCAGAATGATTTCTTGGTGATATAGATGAGATCTCACTTGCCTTCCTTGGAACTTACTTCTAACAAGGACAAAATGTGAAAAGGCAGTTTCCTGTGATCCTTAGCAAACTAGGGGACTGAAGTTGCTGGTGTGTGGCGTGTATACAAATGTCTGTGTCCCTGCAGCACGCTATAACTTACCTGCAAAGGTCAGAGTAGAATATCAGGCGTCCTGCTCAATCACTCTTCAGCTTGGTCTTGTTTTGAGCCAGGGTCTCTTTTTAGTTACTGTTTTCAAAGCTTAGGTCTGTGTTTTCCTGTGGGACTGGGCTTCCAGGCTAGTGCATGGTCACACTCATCTGTTTTATGTGGGATCTGGAATTTTGAACTCTGGCGGTCTCAAACCCCATCAGGCACTGATGCTTGCACAGGAAGCACACCTAACTGCTGAGCCATTTCTCCATTCTAAGACTTCCCATTCTTTATCTGAGTTCAGTTTTAGTTTATGAAGCCTTTGCTTCCTTCTAGGTGGAGGCTGAGCTGATTGACAAGTTGGACAGCATGGTGTCAGAAGGGAAAGGTGATGAAAGCTACAGGGAGCTCTTCGGCCTGCTGTAAGCTGCTTTTTCCCCAGAAGCCCAATGTTGGGGTAAAGAGGTCATGTGGACAGTGAAGGGGAGAATAAAACCATCACTAAGCAAGTTTCAGAGGTTGGATCTCAAGAGACACCTAGTTGATCCTGGTGGTGACAGTACTCACTTTCTATCAATAAGAGAGCAAGCTCTCTCAGGGATTGCCATGGTTGACTAGAGATATGAAGAGATAAATAATAATTCAAGCTCCTAGAACTACAACAAAAAGTCATTGCATATCTTTACAACATATACACTGAATTTTGTTGGACAAGCAGACCATGGGGATTCATTCAGTTTAGGACTCAGTCCTGGCATTTCTAGAAGGTGAGCTAGAACTTCTCTTTTAAAAGATATTTCCTACTTGCCCTTCTTTATAAGACAGTGCAGTCAGCTTGAAAAGAAAGCACTGCAGCAAGCTGTTGACTAAGTCATATACCTCTCCAGGCTATTTTCCAGTTTGTGAAAGGAGGTGGTTATACTGAATGATGTCAAGGTTTCCCTCATTCTGTCTTGAGTTGACAAAGGCTATTCGACCGTAGAGGACTTCTGTCTTGAGGCCTTATAGGACTTAGACAGGGCTAAGATCAAAGAAAGGACTCAGAGAGACTGACTACCCTCCCATGTATAAAGAAAAAAATTAAATCTTCAGATCTAGAGTACCCTATCTTTCTTACCATTTCCAGCTTTGATATTCTTTGTTTAGTCCCATTTTGAAGACAAACCTTTAAAGTATTTTTGTTTAGAACTTTAAAATATACAAAATGTATAGATGTTGCCTGACTTACTTGATTCTCACACACATTTGCAAGGGGAGCTAAGTGAAGGTTATTCCTTCCCCCCACTAGATGTGATGAGTCTAGGCTCAAGAAGTGTGAACATCCCCTAAATTACCTAACAAGAAAAGGCACTTCTGAAAGGAAGACCCAGATCTTCAGTTCCAAAGAGATTAGTTCTGGTCTACTGTGTATATTTTGTCCCTTGATTAGTCATAAGAATTTTTCTGACATTTAAATATTTACTTTGATTTATTTGGCATTTACATAATTATAATTTATGATAACAAAGCCATCATTTAGTATTTATTTTTTTAACTTAAAATGTTTCTAGTTGTGGAAACAAGGCATAGAATTTTCTTCCTTGGCTACTAACAAATGACTTTATTAAAAAAGGAAGAAGTATAAAGTAGCCCACTCGGTCAAATAGCATTTATAAATCCTTTTAAAATCAGTCTGAGACCTGAGAGTCACTGATAACATGAAACACCATTTCCTAATTTACCTTTGGGGAAGATGTTTGTAAATGTGCTAAAAAAAGAAAAAGGAGGAGGAGAAGTGAATCATAGGCAAATTAATTTAGAAAAGATTTAGTTAAAGGACAGTGAGAGCTGGGCCTAAGCTCATTATTGGATCAAACAGAAAGAATACAGGCCTTTCTCCCCTAGAAGAGGCATGTGGAATATCAGAAGATCTCAAAAGCCAGAGGCTGCCACAAGGTGACAGAAGCATGGGGCTGTCTGATTTTTTTTTAATGACCTGTGTTTATTTCTGGCACATATTCTTGAAGTTTCTCATGACAGACTGAGCATAGCTCCTGAACTTGTTCTCTGTTTCTCCTACTAAGCCCCTGAGACTGGTGGGAATCTTTTCCTTGATTTATATAAAGAGTTTGTATGTTTGTTGAGGATGGCTTTTGGCAGTAGAGGTAATCACTCCATTGGCAAAGCCAGACTTACGTCTCTGTGGGCTCTTACTCAACTGTTCCTTCAGAGCAAACCTCACAGAATATGCCCAAAGGGGGCCGAGGCTTTGAGCCCTTCTTCCACCTCCACCCCTATCTCAGTGGTGCCCTTAGAAACATGTATAGGGAAATGGACCATGTATTCATTTGGTACTACCAATCCAATAACCTCCTTGTCTTTGCTTCCTGCTGCATGGAGTAGAACCCAGCTGTTTGGGCCCTATCCCAGGTAAGACTACAATGTGGCAAGTCTGCTGTCTCCAGATATATCACAGCCTCCACTGGATCTTGGAATTCACTCTTGTGCCCAGGGAAGGCTCATGAATTATGTTTGCTTCTTCTGTCCCTCCACCAATAGCCTGCTGGAGAAGGTTGAACAGGAAACATGGCGTGAGACTGGCATTTCCTTTGTTACCTCAGTCACTCGCCTCATGGAACGCCTTCTTGACTACAGGTATTTTCTCAAGAACCTATCCAACATCTTCCCTAGTAGGATATTCTCTTGTTCTGTGTGCATTACCTTGACCTTAAAACTGAGAGCCAGGCTTCATTCCAATTACTCCCTCCTCTATTTTGATGTCACTTTTCCCTTCTCATATTATGCAGGTAGAAACAACCTCTGAGAGGAAATAAATTCAGCTGCCACTTTGTGTCTAGAAGACAATGTACCAAAGCATTCCTTCCCGTCCTTTGGCTCTTAAATTTTTTCTTCTATCTCTTCCCTGGTCCCTGGGCATTGGAGGGTGTGATAGGGATTCTTCACTTAGTGCTTACTCAACACTGTTCCTTAATGAAGACTTTCTCATCCATATGGGAGATAAGCAGGTGCCAAAATTTGACCAAGGACAACTTTTAGTTGTTTCTCCAAGGACTGGGGATACTCCTTTTTCCATGCCTACATTCTCTTCATAAAATCTATTTCTATCTCCTGATCTGAGCCATGTAAACAGATGAGAGGAAATGGTCTCTGAGTTCAGAAATACCTTTTGACTATCTGGCCATTGAGTGCACTCCTTTTGAAGTCATGTAAGTTAACACTAAAAGACAGGTTTTGCTGAGGGACCTTTATGACCATTGTGTGTGAATGTATGATGAGTGCTGGTAAGGCAAACCCCATAAATAAGGGACTTTGCTTTAAACCCCACAGCTGCCAACTCTGATAGTAGACTTCTATAGGAAAAAGGATACTTGGCTTTGAAAATCCTATAGAGGTGGGATAGGATTAAACATCCTTTTCTTCTAAAGAAGTCTCTTCAGAGTCCTCCTGTGTGCTGGGAACGTATAAAAGAAGTAGTATGGTCAACTAAACTTCCAGAGACTCGGTAACTTGGCCTAGGGCTTCAGACTCCCAGCTGTAAGCCTCCTCATGAGCCCTGTGCCAAGATATTCTCCCTACTCTGATCCTAGAGGTTTGTGCCATGGATAGAGACAGCCTGGGATTCACTAGTCTGCTGCTCATTCTTCATCATCTTGTTCCAGGCCTCCACTCCTTCCCAAAGGAGCTTGGTTTTGACCCTTTATTGGGAGGATCCATTGTCATTGTTCTTATTAGTCCTATCTCAAAGAGGCCAGCCTCAACCCCTGCTCTATCTAGACTGTGCTAACCGTGAATGTAGCTCGGCCCTGACTGAAGCTGCCTCTGAATCAGAAAGAAGCAACAGACCTGCTGTTTCTGGTGAGAAATGCTTCCAAAGACTGGTGCACAGAAGAGACCATAGAGACTAATACAATTTGTTGGTGCACCCATCAGCCATGCTGTGGTTCTGAAGCTAAATCCCTGAGTAGAGTGTCTTAACTTCTGTTCAACACTTTCCCACAAAAAAGAAACTTGCCCTTTAAGAAGCACTCTGTGCCTCCATTTCTGGAAACTTAATAAAACTTTCACTTTACAGTCACATGCTTGTGTGTTAAGGACATTGGTAGATGCCACTTAAAGCCATGATGTGGCATCTAGACTATGCACTCTGTCACCAAAACAAGGAGATCAGTAAAACAGAGATCTTTGAGTCCCCAGAGTGGGTGCAAAGCTCCTATGGAGCTTATATATAGTCCTCATCTATGGAAGCACTTATTCGAGGAGGGCATCCTAATCTTAGGTTTGACCATAGTGATGACCCAGTGATACCGCCGTTTTGTGTATTGTCCCCGGGAATACCACTTCATATCACGGGCACTCATCTGTATTATTCCCTGCAGGGACTGCATGAAAGGAGAGGAAACTGAGAACAAGAAGATTGGCTGCACTGTTAACTTGATGGTGAGAGTCCATGGGATCTCCATCCTGCCTGGTGGGATCATTTCTGTCCTGTGTTGTGATTGATTTGGCCTTTCTGTAATACATGGTGTATAGCCTAAAAATGGGAGTTAGGACATCAACTCTGTAACTAGTATTTTGGAGTCCACACTTAGACACACTCCCACTTAGAGAAGGAATAAAATAGGCTTTGCTTTGGGCAAAGCTTTAGCCCAGCCTTTTAATAAGGTCCTTCCTGCCAATCCTGACATACTCTAAATCAGAGTCTTCCCTGGTCCCCAGTCGGCTCTGGCACTTTTCCTCTTTCCACTCACTCAGGACTCCCACAGACCCTCCAGTGGCTCCATCCTAGCAAGTGTCCCTTCTGGATGGTCCTTTTTTATTCAGTGCCATTTGCCTCCAGTACCTGCCCTCTTTGGCCAGCTGCCTGGAACTTGAGTGTTGCCTCCAGAGGTGGCAGATTCCCTCATCTTATGCATACTTCCTTCTCTCATAGAACTTTTACAAATCTGAAATTAACAAAGAAGAAATGTATATCCGGTACATCCATAAGCTTTGTGACATGCACTTACAGGCTGAAAACTACACAGGTGAGTGGGGAGAGGGATGAGCCATGCCTTCGTATTTGAACAGTGGCAAGATATGCACACATGGCAGAGAAAGGCTCCAGGCTGGCACCTGACATACCTCAATAGGACTAGGCTACCCCTTCACTCCTGGCCCTCTACTTCTTTATGATGTGTAAAAGCAGGCAAAACTTCCCTTTGTGCCTCCATACCATGTCCTTCAGCATCTGAGGCTGTTCCACTCACTTTCCTATCCACTGTCACCCATCCACTACTGTTAGGACTCATGAATGACTTCCACATTTTGGTGTACCACCTTCAGAGCATTCTGAGTTGACTCACAGTCACTCCTCAGGAACAGAGCCTTTCTTAGGGCTTGCAATGCTGGAACTAACTGAGGCTATAACAAAGGAATATTCCCCTAATCCTTGGACTTCGAAAGCTCATTGGCAGATCTGCCTTACGTTCTAGACTCTTCTCCTGAAACTGTACACTGGCTCTTATACTGAGTTCCCAGTGGAGAGTATAATGAGTATTCCTCTTACTTCTAGGACAGACAAGATGGCTGCCCTTTCATTATGTGTACAATTTAATCTAAAGTGCCTGTCACACTGTTTACTGAGAGGTACTCTGAATCAGGAGGTTATATGCATTCGCTTTTGTTCTGGGTGATTCTCTTGTACATTCTTCTTAGCCCTTGGGCTATAAGACTTGGATTTGTATACTAGATGAAGAAATTTGATCTCTTATCTGCAGATATTAGTAGAATTCGATAGATTTAAAAGCAGAGAACCCTTTTCCCTTGTTTCTAGTTAGAGGGTTGTATAGGTGTCACTTTTTTCTAATAGCACAGCTTGACAAGAAGTTCATCTATATGATTGGGCTGTTCTTGGGAGGCTGAACCATGAGCATCACAAATCTGAGGCAAGCTGAGACTATACAGTGAAAATGTGTCTTTAAAAAAATGAAATAATGGAGAGCAAAACCCTACTTTGAAAAACAAACAAAAATGAAATAATGGTCTGGTGTGGTGGCGCACGCCTTTAATCCCAGCACAGGCTGGACTAGAGCAAGACCATACCTCAGGGTGGGGAGAAGGGCACCAGAAAAAAAATGAAATGATGGGAGCCAGGTGTGGTGGTGCACACCTTTAATCCAGCACACTCAGGAAATTGAGGTAGGAGGATTTCCATGAATTCATCTGGGCTATAGAGTGAGTTTCAGGTCAGCCTAGACTAGAATGAGACCCTCAGCTCAGGACTGAGGAAGAGACCTGTCTCAAGGAAATGTGCAGATGAACAATAAATGAAGGACACCCTACATTCATTTTTGGCTTCCACACTCATGCATATTGGACACATGTATCTACATTACCCCATAGCAACATGACATATCACACAAACAGACTCAAACAAAATGAAATGATACAACATGGTGATAACATGACTAAATTTAATGTTCTTTATACCCATTTCCACCCATGATCCCAGTAACTATCTGAGAGAGTGAAAAAGAAAGATTTTTATAAATTCTATTTATCACTATAGACATTTGTTAAACTCTTTCATGGTTGGATAGTTTTTGTCACATATTATAATTGGCTTGGCCTTTTTACAATGCATAGTTGAATGGTCTAAAATGTTGAGTTAGGACATCAACTCTTTTGCTGGTATCTTGGAGACCCAACCTTGCCAGATACATTCCCACTTGGGGAAGGAGTAAAATGAATTGCCCCTTGGGCAGAGCTCTAGCCCAGTAATTTGTCTAGAGGGCTGGGCCATGACTAAAAGGATGGGTCATGGGTCTGGGCAGATAGGGTGCTAAGCCTTATCTCTGGCAGCTCAAGAAATCACATCTAAGAATAAGATTGGCAGGAAAAAAGATTTCCCATGGTTCCCTGAGCTCCATAAGAAGGCCCTGAGTATCCCAAAGAAAAGAAAAGGATATTTGATCTCCAAAGAGAAAAGGTTTCCCAGACCCCAGTAAGGAGGTGCATGCATCCCTTGAAACCAGGAGGTTTCAGTATTATGAGACACAGGCAAAGGGTCAAAAAATGAGAAAGAGGGGGTTGAGAAGATGGTTCAGTGGTTAAAGGTGCTTTCAATTTCCTAACATTCATATAAAGCCAGGTCAAAGTGGCGCACATATTTGTGATGCCATATCTGTGACCTATGCCAATGGGAGGCATAGCCAGGAGAATCCAGAAGCTCACAGGCCAGCTAGACTGGCACAGACACAGCACCAAAATTAAGAAATCCTGTCTCAAAACAAGATCTTAACAATAAAGCAGACTTAAAACTCACCCACCATGACTGAGGGAACTGAGTGGAAGAGGGGGGCAGAAAGAATGTAAGAGCTATAGTGGGGGAAAATATCCACAGACAGCGCCTGCCCTCAGCAACAACACACAAAGGGGGGAAAACTGGCTACTTCTGGTGCAGTGCATAACCGCCTACCCTATGGACAGATTCAGTGTGCGCACCGAGGAGGGGCCCCAGTGTGTAGGGGACAGAGAGGAGGAAAATAGGAACACCATCACAAGATTTGCTCATACAATATATCGAATTATTCATAATAAAGATATTTTTAAAAGAAAAAGAAATGCTGTCTCAAAAAGAAGGCAGGAGAGCACAAACTCTGACCTCCACACATGCTGTGGCATGCATGCCTATACACACATATAAATTAATTAATTAATTTGTTAATTGGCCAGAGAGTGGTCATAAGCAATTGAACCTGACTAAATACTGGAAGTGGATCACAAAATGATTAGAAGTGAGACCCTTCTATAGTCATGAGAGCACTTTTTTCATATGTCCTGATAAGCCAGGTAGAAGCTAGACCTAAATTGCCAGTAGGAAACACCCACTAATAATGAGCAAGTGGAAGAGGAAAGGGAACTCTTTAATAGGACCCTGAACAGTGGCTATGTAATTCACTGAGATTCATCTCTTGGAATTTACATTACTTAGCTGCTGCGTTTTTACATAACTCACTAGTCATTGCAAATATATGAGGTGTTGCTAGCCCCTATGCTGGGCCCAGTATCAACTTCAGTTTCTCTAGAAGTGAAGCTTCTGGCCACTGAAAGGGAAGCCTTGTGCCTCCATGCTGCCTGTCTCCTACAGAGGCTGCCTTCACCCTGCTCCTTTACTGTGAACTGCTTCAGTGGGAAGACCGGCCACTACGGGAGTTCCTACATTACCCATCCCAGACAGAGTGGCAACGGAAAGAGGGGCTATGCCGGAAAATCATCCACTACTTCAACAAAGGCAAGGTAGGTATCATTAAGCAGGCCTTTTAACCCCTCAGCAGCTGGTGTGATATATGACATCTTGACATTAGAAGGTGGGCAGCAGTTGTAGGGGTCGTGTGTTGGGCAGTTAGTGAGTGCCTGTGTGTGTGCTTCAGACTTAGAGGCAGCATAATTTTCTTCAGGGGAAAAAAAACCAAGCAGCTTAATTCTGTATCTTAGAAGCTCATTCCATATCAGAGATGTAAAAGAAAATCCCACATACCAGGTTTGCATGTCTATAAAGGATAAATGCTAATACTCCTGCAGCAGGAGCTTCTGGGACTATGTGTACTGGGTCTACTTAAAGAATTAATGCATGTGAGAGCCGTGGTGGGGGAGACTGTCCAGAGGCATGGCACCCTTCAGTAACAACACACTTGGGCCAGGAAGACCGGGCTGAGTACTAGGATATCCAGGATCACCTGCCACAAGGACTAATACAAACAGCCCACGGAGGAGGATATCCAACTGATCAGGGATGGGGAGTTGGGGAATTGGGGATAACAACTCATTATTTGCCCACTAAATAATGTAACTCATTATGGACAATAAATATATATTTTAAAAAAAGAATTAATGTGGCTTTTTTAAATATTTATTTGAGAGACAGACAGACAGACACAGGGAAAGAGAGAATGGGTGCGCCAGGGCTTCCAGCCATCGCAAATGAACTCCAGACACAAGCACCACTTTGTGCAGCTGGCTTTACATGGGTCCTGGGGAATCGAACTCTGGTCCTTCTGTTTTGAAGGCAAACACCTTAACCACTAAACCATCTCTCCAGCCCTTAATGTGGCTTTTCAATCATCTACTATATAAAATGTAAATAGTAAAAATGAATAGATTATAACCAGAGGCCAAAGGATGCCTGCACTGCCTCTTACTAGAGAAGTTCTCATCTTAAACTTCTCTTACCCAGGCTTCTCTTATGTGGTTGTTTTAAGTCACACTTGCTTCTGTGTGATTACCAGTACTGGTTCAGGTTTCCTTGGGGCCTCCTGGCCATCCTGTTCCCATCTCAGCCAGCCCATGTGACTGGTGTACAGCACGAGCCCAAAGCCTCCTGTCTGCTGGTCCAGAGCTTGGCTTAGAGCAAGAGCATGGTTGAGGCTTACCTTCCCGATATCAACCATAGGCAAGTTGTCAGTATGCCTGAGTGCTTTTTTCTTTTTAAATATTTTATTTGTTTTATTTATAAGCAGAGAGAAACAGAGAGAGAGAGAGAGAAAGAGATTGGGTGTGCCAGGGCCTACAGCTACTGCAAACAGATTCCAGATGCATGCACCACTTTGTGCATCTGCCTTTATGTGGGTACTGGGGACTCGAACCAGGGTTGTTAGGCTTTTCAGGCAAGCACCTTAACCACTGAGCCATCTCTCCAGTTCCCCCTCCCCCCCACAGTGCTTTTAGTATATTAGTTCTCTTCTTTTCATCCCATAGCCACTCAATGCAGGGTGGACTCTTCTCAGGTGTCTCTCCAATCCTTTCAGCATCTCTATATTTGCTGAAAGAAAATTACCCAGTGAGGGGAGGCATTGGGGAATTGGGGATAACAACTCATTGTTTGCCCACTAAATAATGTAACTCATTATGGACAATAAATATATATTTAAAAAACAAAAAAAAAAGAAAAAGAAAATTACCCAGTGAGTGTTTTCATGAGATCATCCTTCAAGAGACATTTATTAGGTCTGCTCCCTTAAAAAGGTCTGTCTGCTCCTGGGCCTCAGCCCTCCTAGAATCAGGAAGTGTGGCTAGCCAGTTTTTCTTGTGAGCATTCATAGTTTTATTTAATGGCTACAGAGAATCAAAAAACACTGCTGTAGGAAAAATGCTTCTGTGGGACAGATATTTGGTATAAGGAGAAAAGCTACCTTGGCAACAGGAGGAGAACAGAGGAAAACACTCAGAGGCAGGGCAAGTAAAGAAGGTCTAGACTCAACACTGCCAGCACACCCTGACTCACAAGCCAGGTTCCTCCTGACTTCTCTTCCACACAATTTCAGCTTTTCTGCTTTTGGCCTTAAATAGACAGCTCTTTGGTCCCATATTTATTTCCTGAAGTATCCAAGAGACTCATGAGGATAGCCTAGTCTCTCCATTCTCTCCCAGAAATAAAATGGTTAACCCAGGAACCTATCCAAAGTGGGCTGGGCCTTGGTATTCCACAAAAGGTTAATTCTCTCAGGCTAGAAGAGGAGAAAGGGAAACTTCAGAGACAGGATGTGGGCAGAATGAGAGTTGAAGGAAGGAAGGGGAAGTGTGGAAATGGGAGCTCATTCTCCATGTCCAGGTGGAAGGATCAGATAGGAGAGAAAGCTGGACAGAGTCTTCTGTTTATGGGGCAGATAGACCAGCAGGACTAGCCCAGTAATCTCTGCAGGAGGGGAGGGACTCTCCTGCTTGAGTGTATCCTTATAAGCCCATGCTTCTAACTGAGTGCCTGTTGTTTCTAATGTGTGTAAGCAAGACTGAAAATGTTGCCAGACTCAGATTCAGGCATTGTCCCTTATGTGCTTTTTTTTTTTAACCATAGTGAGTCTTAAATCAGGGAAATTTTTGTGCCATTGGATTTCGGGCACTAGTAAGGATGTTTAGAGTTAGATTTGCCTCTTTCCTAAAGAAGAGAAACCAAGGAAAAAGATCCAGATCAGAGTGTATTATACTTGTGAAACATTCTTATCTGTGTGTAGAGGCAGCTCCTAAAATCCCCAGACCTAGCAGTGTTCCCATATACCCCTCAAGGCTAGCAGAATGTCTTAAAACTTTTGGTCTTACTCTAAAAACACACACAGAGAGAGAGAGAGAGAGAGAGAGAGAGAGAGAGAGAGAGAGAGAGACAGAGACAGAGAGAGAAGAGAGAGAGAAAGGCAGGCAGGCTTTGGATCAAAAGGGTTACAAATGCTGGGCGTGGTGCTACACACCTTTAATCCCATCATTCAGGAGGCAGAGGTAGGAGGATTGCCATTAGTTCAAGGCCACCCTGAGACTACATAGGTCATCGTGGACTAGAGCAAGACCCTACTTCGAAAAACAAAAAAAAAATTTTTTTAAAGGGTTACAAATTAAAAAAGAGAGAGAGAGATGCCAGAAAGACAAGTAAGAATTAGTCCATGGAAAAGAAGACCTATTCTGCTGAAAACCATTTTGAGCAGGCAGTGTCTTTAGCCCCACTTGAAGTGAATAGTCCCTCAAGGGCCAGCTTTTGACAGGCTGGTCTGACCAGAAGTCTGTACACAGCTCAACTGCTTAGGTGCCCCCAAGGAACTTCCTGCCAGGCAGAACCTGTTATGAGTCCTTGGTGCATCCTGCCCAAGCAGCATTTGGAGCTGAAGCTGTGGGGATGACTGAGAAGTACTTCCTTGAAATCTGTGGCATGGTGGTACAAGAGGCTTTTTGGCTCACTGAGGCAGAGGCACTGTATTGGGACATTGCACCAGGGGGTCTATTTAAAATTCTCTTCAGCTTGTTTCTCTCTTTAATTGGTCTTGCAGCTTTAACCTATATGTGGTTGATTTCTTCAAAGGATAGAAATAATATGCACTTTTTGAAAAATACCATCTCAGCTAAGCATAATTATTCCCATCTATAATCCCAGCCCTTTGGGAGGTGAAGGCAGGAGGATCTGGAGTTCAAGGTTTCTTCAGCTACATGACAAGTAGGAAAAGAAAAAGAAAGAAAAAAGAGAACATCAAACTGTTTTCCTTCTCCTTGAGACTATTTCAGATAATATTTTTAAGTGTAGTCTTTGTTGTTTAAAAACCCATACTGCAATATGGATTGGTGGGATTATGTATTTCAGAAACTGGGGAAGAACAGATGAATAGAATAGGAATAATGCACAATTAGCCTTGAATTGGTCTTTATTGAGGTTGGATGATTAGTACTTAGGAGCTCATTCTTCATTGTCCTCTTCTTTTCCACATACAAGTTTCATAGAATTAATTTTAATTAGGATTCAGAAGTTTGGGGAAAACACCTGGATAAAACATCACATTAAACTGATGACTTCTAGTCTAAGAAAGGGGAAACACTAGTAAGAAGAAAGGGATAGAGGTATAGCTCAGTGGTAGGGCACTTCCATGGCATGCACAGGATCCTGAGTTCAGCCCTAGCACCACAAAACAATGGAAGAAACAATATATTGCCTCATGAAGAATTCCCCTGCAGCCTTCCTCAGACACCTGTTGGATGGTTCTATTGCTTTAACAGAAATAGCCTGGGACCTGAATGGGCATGGATCATCTGAAGCCTAACAGCAGAGTTCCACAAATTCTTTCACAAAGGAAACTTTCACAAAGGAGGTTTTAGGCCTGCTACCTAGTTTTTGGTAGCCCCTTTTCTTTTTGATTTTCACAGATTTTTCTGAACTTCAGTGATATGTATTTAAAGGTCCATATTCCTTTCATTAACTCATTAAATAAATACTGAGGACCTGGCATACCTGCTATTGTTCTAGGGTCTGAAGGTAAGGTAAAAAAAGAGTTTCTTCCTTTATAAAATTTATTATCTAATACAGAGACTAATACAGTAAAAGTAATTTTTTTACAGGCAGACTTAATTGTATTAATAAAAGTCACAAGTAGGAAAAGGTTTACTGGCTAACTTTGAATGATGTGCTTTTTAAAATGTCTATTAATACATTAACAAGGGAAAAAAACACACTAAGCATGTGGGTTTGCTTCCAGTTTTGAATCTTCCAGCAAGAGCTGATGAAAGCAACAGGGTGTCAACAGAACCCAGAAA
Organism: Zapus hudsonius; assembly: GCA_004024765.1. NCBI lineage: Eukaryota > Metazoa > Chordata > Mammalia > Rodentia > Dipodidae > Zapus > Zapus hudsonius. Next base: position 28,772 of record PVHP010004405.1, read on the forward strand.
AACTTGGTCAATTCTTCCCATTTGTCTGCCTCATTTATTTTTTTCTGGTCACCTTGAATTTGATTTCCAGTTAGCTGAGGACAACATGTGGGTCAAAGACAGACTTTAACTTGAAGCTTCCAGGGCTGCTGAGTGTACTACACCTTGTTCTGGATGGACCAGCACATCATGGGCATTGATAAAAGGCTGGTGGGTGATCCTCGATTGTGAGGGGCACAGCTTCTCTCTTCATATTTGCATTCACAGCCCCCGCACAGGCATGGCTCCACAACATGAAGGCAGTCACAATCTTTTTGAGATGTTTTTATTATAAATATACCCAGGATTTTCTTTGTAGGGAGGACAGATACATTTGCATCTGACATCCTCAAAATTCTTGTGACTTCTGTCAGCAGCAGGGGCCCAGCCTAGGGAGCTCTCCCTGTCTGTTGCAGGCTTGCCATGCCCCACACCTGCTCCTGGCTCCATAGGGATCCAGCTTGGACTCCTGCATCTGGCTTTCCCCCCCCCCCATGGGCACTGGAGAATTCAACCTGAACAATCAGGCTTGGCAAGCAAGCACCTTTAAAGAGCTCAGCCAATTCTCCAGCTCACAGAGGTCTTTCTAACAATACTTTAACACTAATCTAGGACAGTGAGCACTTTCTCACTGAAGAATCTCCTCAGCACTTTTTTTTTAAGAGATAGGGTCTCACTCTATCCCGGATTGACCCAGAACTCACTCTGTGCCCAACCTAGTCTTTAAGCTTGTGGAATTTTCCTGCCTTACCCTCTGGCATATGGGGATTAATGGTGTGCCCCATCAGCTCCACTCATAGACAGTTCGGTCTTTTCCTTGCTTATAGTCAGTCACATGACCTTTCTTGGCCTTGACAATGGAATCCAGGTTAGCCATACAGGTAGGACAGAGAGTTAGCATCAGGTTCTTTAACATCACCATGCCAGAGAGGCAAAGTTATCTCCTTTAGAGGTGTAGCCCACTCTCCAGTAAATGACCTCCCACCATGAATGATTTGTGTGCAAAACCCAGGTTCCATTCCCCAATACCCACACATGCATCTAGAGTTTGTCTGTAGCATCTGGAGGCTAGTCTAGCACATCCATTTCTCTCTCTCTCTCTCCTCCTCTTTGAACATAAATAAAATATTTTTTTAAATTAAGCAAAGCATAGATATAAGATGGGGATCTAATGAGAAGAATAAAGTTTTAGTAGGAGGGAAGAGGGAAGAGAAAGGATTCGTGGTGGGAGTAGGGCCAAAAAGTTATTGTATACATATATGAAAGGGTTAAAGAAACCCGCGGACTGGGCAGTGTCACACTTTTTAGTCCTAGCACTCAGGAGGCAGAGGTAGGAGGATCACTGAGTTTGAGGCCAGCCTGAGACTACATAATGAACTCCATGTCAGCCTGGGCTAGAATGAGACCCTACCTTGAAAAACCAAAAAAAAAAGAAAAAAGAAAGAAAGAAATGTATGGGAACAGTTAGCTAGGCTGATATCCCAACAAGAAATGAACCACACCAGGCCTATGGTGTAAGCCCCAAGTGAAACACTTGAGACAGTGGTAGGGCAAGAAAGAGACCTATAACCACAGCTAATCAGTCATCCCAGGATAAGTCAGCGAGATAGACACCAACGACTTCCAACACAACTTAAAGTAGAAGCACAGAGACGCTTAAGGTCACAACAACAACAATGAAACAGACTTAAAACTCACCCTCCATGACTCAGGGAACTGAGTGGAAGAGGGGGTGGAACAAATGTAAGAGCCATGGTGGGAGAGATTACCCAGAGACATTACCCCCCCCCAGCTACCCTCAGCTACAATTCATAAAAGGGAAGTAACCTTGTTGCCTCCTGTGCTATCCATAACCCCTTGTCACATGAATTGATCCAGTGTGCCCACCGAGGAGTCCTGGTGGATTGGGGACAGAGGAGAGGGAAATGGTAATAAAAGCACAATATTTACTCAATGTATCTAATTTTGGGCAATAAAGATAAATTTTTTTTAAAAGAACCTAGTAGAAAAGGGTGCACTGATAAAAAGAACTTCCTACTGTTTGACATAACCACACACCCTCTGACCAATAAAAAAAATTCAGGGGCTAGAGAGATTGCTCAGTGGTTAAGGCAGTTGCTTCCAAAGCCTAAGGACCCAGATTCAATTCCCCAGTACCCACATAAGAGAGATGCACAAAGTGGCACATGCATCTGGAGTTCACTTTGCAGCAGTTTGAGGCCTGGCATGCCCATATTCATTCTCTCTCTCTCTCTCTCTCTCTCTCTCTCTCTCTCTCTCTCTCTCTCTCTCTCTCAAATAAATAATTTTTTTTTAAATTTCAAGCCAGGTGTGGTGGCACACACCTTTAATCCCAGCACTGGGAAGGCAGAGGTGGAAGGATCACCATGAGTTCGAGGCCACTTTGAGTCTACATAGTGAATTCCAGGTCAGCCTGGGCTAGAGTGAGACCCTAAAACAAAAAAAAAAAAACAAAAAAAAAAAAAAAAAAACTCAAACTCACATTTTTAAAATGCCTGCCTGGCTTTAAATGAATGACAGCTTTGCCAGCAAGCCCCATTAATCACCAAGGCATCTTCCCAGCCTCTCAAATTCATATTTTTTGTTTTGTTTTTTTTCAAGGTAGGGTCTCTTTCTAGCCCAGCCTGACCTGGAGTGTTGGGATGGAAAGTATGCGCCACCATGCCCAGCCAGGCCAGGTCCCTTATTTCACTTCTTTTTCATTCACATTATCTGAGTCTAACACCATATTTGTCCCCTCCCCCCAGACCTTGGCTTTCATCTTCCAGCACCCAGGAGAAATTTTCATTCAAGTAGGCAGACATCTAACATGTACACACATTGACCATGTTGTAGACATTCCACTTGCCACAGCGAGGGCAGCGAGCAGTAGCAAATTGGGCCATTTCTGGCTGCCTGACAGCCTCCAGGATGCCCATAAGACAAGCATAATGCTGGGCAAGCTTCTCTCTCTGGACAGTACCTTGGTTGTCATAGCTTTCCTGAAGGAAAGGGTAGAACTCCATCTTTAGGTGTCTCAGCCTGGCAGTGTGATGGAACAGGTTCATCAGAGTAAACATGTTGACTTGGTTTCCATAAAAGTTGAACGTGCTGAGCTGGGAACATTAGCCCAGGGCAGGCAATGAACTGGGAGTCCTCAATATAACAGTCCTCCAAGTTCAATATCATCAGAATGTCTGAAGTATTTACTAACAGAAATTGTAAGGTCTTAGGACTTAAGTGGGTCAGTCTGACATCTGTCAGATTCAGTTTTATTAGCTCACTGGTGCTTAGAAACATAGGTAGATAGTTCCATTCTGATTCTGACAGTTGACAATTGATCACTGATAGGCTATCCAAAGATGTCTTCAAGTTCCTGAGCAGCTTGTCCAGATGGCCCTCTAGGAAGGGGACACTCTCTACACTGAGTGTCTGGAGGTGTTTCAACTTGAGGAATTGTGAGGCCAATAGGGTGATAATATGCTACTTCCTCTCTGGGGAGGTGGGAACTTCATTGAAAATGTAGCCAAGGGAGATCTTGCGACAGTTACGTACCAGGCCCAGGTATGGAACAAAGCTGAGCAGGGAACCTGGACCGTTGTCCTGCATACTCACTTCCTGGACATGCGCAGGGTCTGATATCTCAGAGATGGGTCTGTAGATGTGATGGCTGATTGTCCAAATCTGAAGACTAGCAAAGCATAGCTGTAGCAGACCTCTTCTCTGTTCCTCCCACGAAAAGAGGTCAGGGATAAAACAATCTATGCTGCTGTCTCTGAAGCACAGGTTCATCACTACCTTAAAGGGCTGATTCAACCTTGTCCAGGGATGCCTTCTGGCTGCATGATTCTTACTCATGATCCATTGTAAGTGGTCACCTTCCAAGGCTGCAGACTTCATAGTCCACGAGGTGTAAAGTCCATTTCGTAGATCAAGCACTGCCAGTTTGCACCTCCTGGAGAGAACCTTCTGGGCTAACAGCATGTCGATCCCATCCAGGACAGCTTGCATGATCTCCTTACAGGTGTTCCTCCTCTTCATCAGGGCCCCTATCTGGAGGCAGGAAAAGGGCCAGGCTTGCACCATGGCCTTGAGGATGTTCGTTTGTGTGCTTTTGAAAGCGTCCTTGAACAGTGGTAGAAAGAACACTGGGGGCATGTCTTCCAGAGCAATGATGGCTAAGGCCTCATTCCTCAGCAGGCTCTGCCTTGTCAGCTCCTGGAGTGTGAGTGGAGCCAATCCCTGGGGTTTGGGTGGGGGGGGGGGTCCCAAGGCTCATGTTGGCAGATCTGCAGAGAGGAGGATGCAGCAAGGAACACAGATGATGGTGGAGTGCCCCAAGTCCCTGGTGGTCCAAGCAGTACCTCCAGGCTCCAGGACTCTGAGTCTTCTCTCTGGCTCTGAAACTTTACTCAAAAGTAATTTTTAATATAAGCTAACAGAATAACAGGATAAAAATGTACTGAAAAAATCTGTTCAGGAAGACCTGGAAGCCAAGACATTTGAGCAGAGACCAGAAAGCTGCACTTGAGGTAGAAAGCCACATACATCATGCTCTATATACTGAAACATGTGTTCTTTGTGATATGTTTGTTGGAGCTAGAAGGAGGCCTTTTGTTGTGTTCTCTCATGTGTTCAGTGTGGACTTAACCATTCTGAGGATGTCTGAGGTACTAAAGCCCTGATTATATTTCTGATACAGAGCTGGGAATTTGGGATCCCACTGTGCCGGGAACTGGCATGTCAGTATGAGAACCTATATGATTATCAGAGCCTCAGCTGGATTCGGGTAAGTTTTGTCCTTTGTTCCACCCCAGCCCTGACCTAAATTGCTTGGACTTTACTGGCATCATTTTCTAAGTTTTATTATAAGATCTTTCCCTACTTCATTTTGTGGTCATTTTCAAATACTCCCTTCTTTGAATATTCAAAAATTGAGTCCCATGGACTTTGAAGGTCTGTATAAAGTTTTTTCATGATTGCTGTTGCTAACTTTTAAATAATAATATCTTCTTATTTCATCAGCAGAGACCAGTAGTCCCAGCTCACTGACCCTTGCACCAACATCTGTGGCTTACTCTCCTCCTTTCCCTGCTCCAGATTGGGAGTTAGGCATGGTTCCCTAAAGTAGTGTATTGACTGAGTTTTGAAGGCCACTGCTCATATGTGCTCAGATGTAAAGCCAAAATAGCCACACTCATGTTATACTAATACTAATGCCTACTAATGTAATCTTAGACATCATGGGCGATAGTTAATTTTTCAAGTTTAAAATCTCCTAAGTTGGAACCAGTACCAGTGATACTGAAAATAGCCTTCTTCACTAGGATTTTTAGCATCTTAAGCCAGATGAGAAGTGGGTACAGTTTGACTGACATGAAATGGTACTGAGAACTATTAGTAGCCACTACAAGCTAACCTAGCCAGAGGTCAAGTGAGCATCAAAGATCAGAAGCCCTTGGGCAGAAAAATATCTATGTTAAATATGTGCCTCTCAAGTTCAGTAAGCCATATCTCTCAATCTGGGACCACAATTAGAGAGAATATTCAGGTTAGCCCCACAGGGATACAGTGAGCAGCCTTGTTTCCATCCCACCATCAGCTGGCAATGAAAGAGGAGGGCTTTCCTCTCCTATGATGCAGAGGGCTGGTCATGTCTAGGTTCTCACTTCCTTCTAACCTTAATTGAATTGCCATGATCTCTCTCTCTCTGGAAGACAGTGTCTAGTTGTGTCTAGGTGAGCTTTCTTTAGACACCTGAAAACAGTCACCTTTATTGTTCACAGAAAATGGAGGCCAGCTACTATGACAACATTATAGAGCAGCAACGCCTAGAGCCTGAGTTCTTTCGAGTTGGCTTCTATGGAAGGAAGTTTCCTTTCTTCCTTCGGGTGAGTCATTCAGGTGGTCACAAGAACTTCTGTGCTATATATTATAATTCATTCATATCATTTAAAACCTGTACTCTTTCCTTTCCTTCCTTTCCTTTCCTTTCCTTTTGTGTATTCTACTGAACATGTCTTTCTAAAGTACTGACCAGTCACCAGAAGACTTTTTCTTTATTTGACTAAATTGCCTGCCACTTTCAACTCTGTTTTAGTCTGCTGTGTTCTATATCTACCAGAAATGTGTGGATGTGGTTTTCATACCAAACCAAGTTTCTTCAGGAAGTGACAAAGGCCTAAAAATGTTCTATATATTTCAATTTCTGCCTCCAGTGCCTGTAACCTCTGTTATGGCTCATCTTAGCTGTGGCATCAGTACAGCTCTAACCTCAACAAAAGGCATGCTTCTTGGGGTTTGTCATCAAATATGATGCTTCCTATTTCCCCTGAATGCAGTAATCTTATACAGCCAGAATGGAGAATTATTGGTTTGAAAGAACCTAGAGGACATTCCACTTAGCTCTTGGGACCCTGTGGGACTTAAGCTATGAAAACACTCCCAGGACAGGCTGGGAAGATAGCTCAGCAGTTAAAGGTGCTTACCTGCAAAGCCCTCCAGCCCAGGTTCAATTCCTCAGTGCCCACATAAAGCCAGATGTATAAGTAGAAACACTTATAGGAAGCTACTTCTCTGACCCAGATGACAGCAGAAATTTTCTACAATGCTAAAAAAATGTCCTGCAGGAAGAATGACTGAGTATAGACCTAGTTACAGCAGTTAAAACATTGGTGAAATAATTTCTGTAAATAGAAATTAATCTTTATTTACACATTTGCTGTAAGATAAGAAATTCCACATAGAAATAAAAGACCCATTCAGAGGACAGGCTTCATATAGTATATATAGTTTAGAACTGTTCAAGTACAGTTGCATTATAAAAGGTACCACAACAACAAACCACATTTTAAAAGGATTCTTAAATTAGTCATCATGGCACACAGCTGTAATTTCACTTGCCCTAATTAAGCAAGTTCCAGGACAGTATAAAGACCCTGGGGGAATAGCTCAGTTGGTAAAATATTTGACTTGAAAGCATGAGAACCTGAGTTCAGTCTTAGTACCCATATAGAAACAATGCTGTAGGCTGAGGAAATGGCTCAGCAGTTAAAGGCGCTTGGCTTTCAAAGCCTGTTGTCTTGGGTTCAATTCCTCAAACATTCCCTAGGCATTCATTTGCAGTGGCAAAAAAACATGGCATATATGCAGGCACACACGCATACACAAATAGATAAAATTTGAAAAAAAAATCAGACTGGGTGTGGTGGTACATACCTTTAATCCCAGGCAGGGGTGGGTGGGTTCCTGTGAGTTCAAGGTCAGCCTGGGGCTACAGAATGAGTTCTAGGTCAGCCTGGGCTACAATGAGGCCCTACTTTGAAAAAAACATTTTAAAAAATCAGGGGATGGAGAGATGGCTTAGCAGTTAAGGCACCTGCCTCCAAAGTCTAAGGACCCAAGTTTGATTCCCCAGTACCCATGTAAAGCCAGATGCACAAAGTGGTGCGTGCATCTGGAGTTCATTTGCAACAGCTAGAAGCCCTGGGACACCCATTCTCTCTGTCTCTTCTCTCTATCTCTTGTTTGCAAATAAATAATATTTTTAAAATATTATTTAAGTTAGGAGGTTTATTTTTTAATGCTGAACATGGTGACATGTACTTCAATTCCAGTGCTTGGGAGGCAGAGACAGACAGATCCCTGGAGCTTGCTGGCCAGCTAGTCTAGTTTAATGGGTAAATTCCAGGCCAATGAGAAACCCTATCTCAAAATGGGGCAGTGGCATTCCTGAGGAATAACACCCAGGGTTGTCCTCTGTCCTACACACACACTTGTGGCCACATATATGCACATATATGCATGCAAAAAAGTAGACAGTGTCTAAAGAATACCACCCAACATTGTCCTCTGGCCTCCTAACACAAACATACGCATACACCCACATGAACATGCACATAAACACATACAAAGGAAAAATCACTATGTATATAACACAACAACTTAATGCCCTAGCTATATAATCTAAAAGTTGAGGTCCTGGGAACAGATATAGCCTAAAGGTATAGCCTTCAGAAGTAGTTTCTGGCATATTTTTTCCTCTTTTTCTACACAAAAATACACAGACTCCTTTTCTCATAGTTTTTAGAGCTTCCATTTTTTACAAGCCTCCACATACTCTGTAATCATTATACTGAAAGTTTCTGAGTTTCATCAAGCTTCTCAGCAGGCTGGAAGATAATTAAAATATCATCAGAATAACCAAAAAATGTTGGGGTCTTCACAGTTAAATCCCTCAGTGGTTATATTGTGCCACAGTGAATGAGGTATGCAATCTTTGCAGCTCTTCCACAACGTGTTTAGTAAGTCACAGCCCATACAGTTTCCTTTTTTGTCATGAAGTCTGCCTTAGAGAAAATGCCATTGAAGAATGGGCCTAATTCTTAATTTATAATTTGTTTCTAGGGCTGACAGCCATCTGTGACATTTGACATTGTCACAGCTTCCCCTGTAGCTTCCTTCTGAATATTATTAGTCTGGGGTTAGCAGACTGGGAAATAAGGTAGAAGCTTATGCATCTATCACACTAGTCTGTTCATCTGTTCCAGTGACAGTATTCTCTGTGGCTTTAGCTTGGGAATTCAATAGGTCCTAGAAGCTTCACAAGTTGGGGCACAACTTCTGTTTTCACAACTATATCATTGTGTTTGGACCTTCAGTAATGTAGGAAACAGTTCAGCAAGTATATGCTCATGATTTTTGATCTTTGATGTAGAAGGTGAACTAAAAGTAGGAAGAATTTACCTAATGGCATCTCATAAGGGTGCAGATTACTGAGGTTTGAGTGTGTTCAGGTAAGATTATACAAGGGTTCAATATGATAGATGAGAAACTTCTAAGAAATTTAAAGTGGATAAGCTATGCCAAACCATCGCTACAGTATTTCCTAGAACCAATATGGGTTGTTCACTGATGTGGCATGGAGAGATGTCAACAGAAATGACTGATATAGCATAGGACTACAGCCTTGGTCTGTTCCAATATACCAGAAGCAGTGTTAACACCCAAGCAGACTTGAATTAAATGAGACTACGATTAGTTCTGCCCAAGAAGGACACAAATTTTTAAATCAACCCAGCCTGCGTCATGTTGTCAATGGGTTTTTTTCCCTAGAAAGCAATTTTCCACCAGCTTCAGTAGCTTGGAGCCGGCTTTCTGAGTTGTTGCTTTTTATACCTTTGACAGTGTCATCAACAAACCAATTCACAGGGCCCTGCTTGTTGCCATTTTCCTGCAGTGGGAAAATAGCATCATCAGGAAACATTTCTCCTTCACAGCATCTGGTCATCTTTCTTAGCTTTCTGTTCTCCATGTTAACTTCGATTCAGTACCAGCCCATTTTTTATACTGTCTTCTCCCTTGTTCTTGAACGTGTTAAAACAGGCAGCTGGTGAATTAGCATTTTCATTGGTGAGTCTGGGAATGAAAAACAGGGTTATGGCTTCCACAGGAGATGAAGCAGAGCTCAAACTACAGAATTGCAGTCCTCAGAACATGCATCATGGCTCAGTCCAGAGATGGTGTGGAAGTTTCTTAATTATGCACCACAAACCATAGAATCCAGGAGTAGTCATCCATTGTTGACTTGTTGCTGTGTATCCCATTGAGATATATTATTCTCAGATGACCTAAATAAAGCTTTCCTTATGAATGAACCCTGAAGCTATAATTTAAATCCAAGACTAGCTCCAATTACCCCCAGGTCCAATATTTTACTAAGGTTCAGCATCCACAAATCTCAGCCAGCAGGTGGGAAAGTCCACAAGACCCCTTTGATATGTTTAGGATCTTATTTTGAAAATTGCTTTAATCAGCGAGCAATAACAAAGGTGATATAATATTAGTCTACTGGCTTCCTGGTTAGGGGAGATCCAGTCTGCTGACAACAGGGTCTAAGATAACTACATTTCAGATATAAACCAGGTCAGCTTGGATTTTTCCAAGGAAGTTATCATTCTAAGATAAAAAGAAAAGTGGTCCATGTGAAAACAGGTAACATAGGGGAATAACAGGCTTGTTATAGATAATAGTTGTAATCCCCATGAAGGCTCTAACTATGTTGCAGAGAGGGGCTTTCTTAGGACCCTTCTGTAGCCACCATCTAGCCTAGGCATTTCAGACATGGTACATATGCTGCTGCCATAATCAAAGGTCCTATAACAGGCTGTTATATGTGTTAGTGCATGCTTGCAATCCCAGCACTTGGGATTCTTAGCCTGGAGGATCTCAAATTCAAAGCCAGCCTGGGCTGCATAGTAAGTTCCAGACCAACCTGGTCTCTCAATGAAAGACGGGGACTTGAGACTTCCACTGGAGTGAGATCCTATCTTAAAAAGAAATAAGTCAAAGGCTCGGCATGGTGGCACACACATTTAATCCCAGCTCTCAGAAGGCAGAGGTAGGAAGATCGATGTGAGTTCAAGGCCACCTAAGACTACATAGTGAATTCCATGTCAGTTTGGGCTAGAGCAAGACCCTACCTCAGAACCTATCCCCCCCCCCAAATAAAAGAAGCCAGGCATAGAACTTATTCTTTTAATCTCAGCATTTGAGAGGGTGAGGTAAGAAGATCACCAGGGTTTGAAAACCAGGCTGGGCTACAAAGTGAGTTCTAGGTCAACTTGGGCTAGAATGAAACCCTGCCTGGAAAAAAAAAAACAATGATTTTTTTTTAAAGAACAAACAGAAAGTGGGAGCCAGGCATGGTGGCCCGAGTACTATAATCATAGTACTCAGGTAGATGCAGGAAAATCAGAAGTTCAAGGTCATCTTTGGCTACATAGTGAGTTGAGACCAGTCTTGGCTACATGAGACTCCATCTCCAGAGAAAAAAAGGGAAGTAAGAAGAGAAGAAAAGAGAGGAGAGGGAAAGGAAAAAGAAGTGGGTGTGTTCTGAATCTTTTGTCCCAGAAAGTGTGGCAATTTGAAAGGTGGAGCCTTGCTGGTGGAGGTGTGTTGGGGTTGGTTCACTCTTCTGCTGTTTTCCACCTGCTTTGGAAAGGATGTGATGTCCAGCCTCTACTCATGCCATGTTTTTCTCTGCCATCATGAAGCTTCCCCTTGAGACTGTAAGCCAAAATAAAAACTTTCTTCTCATTAATGCTTTTGGCTAGATGCTCTATCCCAGTGAGGAGAAGGTAACTACAACACCTTACATGACTACTGTGGGGCTGTTCAACACAATTGTAACTATGTCTTCTTGTGAATGACAGTTAGCATGCCAAAGGCATTCTTTAGACAAACAGTACAATAATCTTAATATTTGTTTTCTCAAATTGATACTGTGGGTTATTTTTGTGAACAGCCTGGTGTTTGGGACCTTTTTTCTCAAAACACATCCTTGTTAAGCCAGGGGGGAAAATAAAGGGAGATAAGAGGGAAAAGAAAAGAAAGAATGGAAATAGAAGGAGAGAAAGGAATTGTACAGAAATTAGTAACAAAGAGCATCTCCAGAAACTTCTGTGACAAACTATTGACTTTGAACTTACAATTTGAACCTCCCTCATTTTATCTTTGCAAGTGATGCCTAATTATCATCTTACTCCCAACCACAATCTGTACCTGTATATGTGCTTGCAAATAGCATTCTAAATGTAAAAATATGGTTTCAATGGTCTAATAATGAGAGACTAACAAAGGATGTTAGACGATATCACCTGTCAGTCCATCCCTATCCACATACAGACAGCAGTATCTGTAAGCTGATTCATGCATACAGGTTGCTGCCTTCCCTTCCTTCAGCTGCTTAGTTCATCTGAACATTGCCTGATGGAGGTAGCTGTTTGGCTTGTACATGTCATGAAAGTGGTAGCAGCTAGACCTATCTTCCATGAGAATGCTAGTATTTATGCCCAAGCAGATATGAAACCAACAGCCAACCTCAAGGTTAGCACTATGTGCCTTTCTCTTACTGGGCCTTCCCCATAAGGTTCAGCCACTCCCTCATCAACCCTCAACACACAAGCCATCATTTCTTTAGCTTGATCAGCTTGGTTTCTTTGGGCCATCTGCCTTCCTTACCTCACAAATTTGATTATCTACTAATCTTCAAGGAGACAGGAAAACATCCAGCCCTCTCTTGGGGGGATTCCTATATCTCTTCATCTGAACCATGAGCAAATGCTAGTAAGGAATATGCAACTAGATATTGAAAATGATAGTTCTTCACTGGTATTATCCACCTTCTATGCCCACGGGTTCCACATCTGCAGATTCAATCAACCATGGATGAAGGATACTTTTGAAAAAATGTGCTTGTGCTGAATATGGACAGACTTCTTTTCTTGTCATTATTCCCTAAATAATACAGTATAATGACTGTTTACAAAGCATTCATATTAAGTATGTTAAGTAATATGAAAATGATTTAAAGTATACAGGATAATACATATAGATTGTTCATGAAAATATATTTTATATAAGAAATTTGAGAATCTGTGAACTTTGATGTCTCCAGGGGTGTCCTAAAACCTATCCCCTATTGAAACTGAGGGACAACTATACTCCTTTGCCAGTTCCAGCTACCAAGCAAGATACTTGGAAAAGTCTCTGTCCTTTAACTAGTGTCCAGCCTTCTCTTTCTGACCTTAACACCCATTCTGGTATTAATTATCCATTCTGATTCACCCAGACATGTGACCCAACTTTATCTGAGTTGTCCCATAATGATAGGTTGCAGTCCTCCAAGGCCTGGCCTGTGATCAACCCTGCCCCAAGAAGTACATAGCTGGCTGCCCTTATAGAGCTAGCTCCTCCCTCTCCTTCTCTCCCCCTTCCCCTTTCTCTCCCTCTCTCTGAGATATGCCAAGAGAAGCTGCCAGTGCCTGACAATTGTTGAATTGGATCTGGTGACCCACCATCATCACTGGTGGGTTTCATAAGGACTTCTAACTATCCATGCATGGCCAGCTGTGAGGTAGACAGAGCAGCAGGATTTGGGGGTGTATTGTTCACAAAAAGACTTTCAGTATACAAAGAGAATAACTGATATCTAACACAAACTGTGACATAGCATAAAGTTTTAAGAAATGTACAGTGATAGCCAAACATAGTAGTACATGCCTTTAATCCCAGCACTCAGGAGGCAGTGGTAGGAGGATTGCAGTGAGTTTGAGCCCCTTCACTGAGATGACTACATAGTGAATTCCAGGTCAGCCTGAGCTAGAGAGAAACCCTACCTGGAACAAAACAAAAAAAGAAAGGAAGGAAGGGGAAGGGAAGGGAAGGGAGACAGTTGTATTTAAACAAGGCATGATGGTGCACATCTGTAATTCTAGCACTCAGGAGGCTGAAGCAAAAGAATCACTTCTAGTTTGAACCCAGTCTGGTCTACAGAGAGTGGGATAGGAAATGATTTGTTCTGCTGACATGTTTGCAAAGAAATTTACTACCAAAGGAATTTATCCAGTGCAGTAAACAAATTATTGAATACCTACCGGGCAATGTCTAGACTATTTCTCCTAGTTGATAAAAGTGATAATTCAGAAGTGCACACCTGATCACCACCTATTTAAAATTATTTGATAGCACCAATAGTAGGCACTACTTGAAACACGACTGCTAGTCTCTGCATCCATCCTCCTGCCAGTTTTGCACACACACCTTCTTTCCATCTATGCCTTTTCCTGCCTTGACTATTGCTTGGATCGCCCCTGTGTCCAAAGATTGCTTGTCTCAGCTCTTCTCTAGCAAGGTTCCCCAGGTAGGCTTTTCTGAACTTTTTTTTAAACATGTCTTTTTCCACAGTCCCCTCCCCTACTTTGCTCTCCTTCCTAGTTAAGGTATTCCTCCATCATCCAAGCTCCCTGCTGCCTGAACCCTGTTCCCAGGACTGCCACACCACAGTACAATTTTCCCTTCATCTGTCCCTCTCTTTTCAACTCATTTCTCTTAGGACAGGAACTGAGTGTTATGAAGTATTCCTGCCCCAGGGCCTAGTACAGAGGAAGCTCCTAGGAGATGTTGATGGGAAGAGTAACTGCTGACTCCCGTATGGACATGGGAGGTGTAAGTAAGGCCTAGAGTGTACTCTCATGTTTTTTGGCAGAACAAAGAATACGTGTGTCGTGGTCATGACTACGAGAGGCTGGAGGCCTTCCAGCAAAGGATGCTCAGCGAGTTTCCACAAGCTGTTGCCATGCAGCACCCCAACCATCCTGATGATGCCATCCTACAGTGCGATGCTCAGTGTATCTTTTGACATTTGGTGGAGGGAGGAGGGTTAGGATCCTGGGAGGTGAGTCCTACCTAGGCAGCTGCCCCTCTACCATGTGGTTGGTCTTCTACCCTTCAGTTACCCATGGTCTTAAACCTGAGTCTCTCCTCATCACCGGACCCACACGAAGGGAGTGGGATGTCAGAAGATGTAGTTGCATATTCTTAGTCATGTGTATCCTCATGAATGGTCATGAGCAGGGACTGTTTCTCAGGCTGGCTGCCCATCACCCTGTCCTATATGGGACCTGTTCCGGAAGTCAGGAACAATACTGGGCAGGATAATTATGTTCCCACAAGGGCTCTTGTCACACCTGTGCTGTGGCCTTCCCCTCTTTCCTGAGAGTTATTATACCTGATCTTTGTTAGATAGGCTGGAACAAAGTTCCAGGGGGAGGAAGAAATGGGAAATTTCTATGGCAGGGTGGCACTTGAAAGTCTCAATGCAAACATTGGCCTTGTCAACCTCATTACCTACCTGATACAGCTTCCTTGGAGATCACATGATTGTTACTGTGACTGTGGCAAACTTGACCCATAGAGAGCAAAGCAGGTTAACATTCTGTGTTCTCTCCACAAAGATTCCAGATAGTATTTTATTAAAAGACTGGGCCTGATGGCACCCCTCAGTAATAACACACTTGGGTCAGGAGAACCTGGCTGAATAATAGGCTATCCATGGTCCCCTACCACAAAGACTGATGCAGATGGCCCACGGAGGAGGATATCCAGCTGACTGGGGATGGGGAGGGGGGGCAAAGAGGAATTGGGGATAACAACTCATTGTTGGCCCACTAAACAATGTAACTCATTATGAACAATAAAAAAAAAGACTGGGCCTGTAATCCTAGCTACTTGAGAGGCTAAGGAAAGGAGGATCACAAGTTCAAGAACTCCCTTTACTACAGTCAATTTAAGGCCAACTTGGGCAATTTAGTGAGACCCTGTCTCAAAATACAAAAGGGGCCAGACTGGGTGGACATTTTCCTAGCATGTCCAAAGCTCTGGGTTCAAACCCCAGTACAAAAAGGAAAGGTGATTTTATATAAATACAGTTACTTTCTAGGGGCAAGGAAGGTACTTACTTGGGATGGATACTGTGTTCTCCTGATTGCTTTCTCCCTCTTTCTAAGGGGGGCAGCAGAGACACTTGCCATCTCATCTTGGCTAAGTGCCCATGACACTTACTGCTGGAGCAAGGAAGGGAGAGGCCACATAGAAATTCATCTAATTGTACTTAGATCTGATCTGCACCTCAGGATATTGCTGCCTCCAGCACCACTACCAATAGGGAACAAGGGCTTTAGTGTGTTTCTCACTATTAAAGATGACTGGGGGGACCAACATTGAGGTCTTTCTCTTTGCCAAGTCTAGATTTCTCCTTCACTTCATGCCCAGATTTACAGATCTATGCAGTGACACCAATTCCAGATTATGTGGATGTTCTGCAGATGGATAGAGTACCTGATCGTGTCAAAAGCTTCTATCGCGTCAACAATGTGAGAAAGTTCCGGTACGATAGGCCTTTCCACAAAGGCCCTAAGGACAAGGAGAATGAATTCAAGGTGAACAAATGTAGGAAAGCAAGGGCAATGCTTATAGCAAGTTTGGGGCCAAGCTAGACCTGGGGACCTACTTTCTTGAGAACTCATCATCTGTTACATCCAGCAGGTAGGCAGATTGTGGCAAATTTGCCTAACTTCCTATACTTATCTGTGCCCAACCTATAGAGCCTGTGGATTGAACGTACCACGCTGACCCTGACACACAGCTTGCCTGGCATCTCTCGATGGTTTGAAGTGGAAAGAAGGGAACTGGTAAGACATGGGGTAAACTTCACAATCAGTCCCTCAGCCCTAGCCCTGCAGAGCTTTCTCTAAGGACTGAAGAAGCAACTTGGGCCACCTGCCTGGCCTTGCTGTTCAAAGAGCTTTGTATAACTTCGCTCATATAAACAAAAGAGCACCCTAGGCAGCAGATTTTGTTTTTGTTTTTGTTTTTCGAGGTAGGGTCTCCTTGCTTTAGTCCAGGCTGACCTGGAATTTACTATGTAGTCTCAGGGTGGCCTTGAACTCATGGCAATCCTCCTGCCTCTGCCTGCCAAATGCTGGGATTAAAGGCATGCGCCACCACGCCCAGTGGCAGCAGATATTTTCAACTTCCCAGTTTACAAATAATAAAAAAAAAAAAATGCTCCAAGGCTCAGGAAGCCAGAGCTTTCTGAGTTCAGAACTTGCATTGTTTACTACGTACTGTATGTCCAACTGTCCATAAATACAAGAAAAGTATAAAGGGCCCAGGAAGTTCCAAATCCACAGGAACAAGGAAGAGGAATCGGCTTCATTAATGGTACATCTTTGCTCTCAGGAGCATGATGAAGAGTTATCAATGTTTATGCTGTGCCAACAGGTGGAGGTGAGCCCTCTGGAGAATGCCATCCAGGTAGTTGAGAACAAGAACCAGGAGCTTCGAGCTCTGATTAGCCAGTATCAGCACAAGCAAGTGCATGGCAACATCAATCTGCTGAGCATGTGCCTGAATGGTGTCATTGATGCAGCCGTCAATGGAGGCATTGCACGCTACCAGGAGGTGAGACAGGGACCTGGACCAAGCCCACACAGGCAGCCTGGCTGAGAACACAGTCTATAGGCTCTTCTTCTCAAAATTTCAGCCTCCTTGGGAAGCCTTTCAACTAGCCCTCTTCTTGATGAGCTAGTCTGGGGTGGTTCACACTGAAGTTGTAAGCTCTTGACCATTCCCTACTTCCATGGAACATCTCTTTCATGGGCCTTTCTTCATTTTTTTTTTTGCTTGTTTTTTAGGTAGGGTCTCACTAAGCCCAGGTTGACCTGGCTTTTACTATTATAGTCTCAGGCTGGCCTCAAACTCATGGCTGGGATTAAAGGCATGTGCTACCATGCTCAGACATTTTTATTCCTTAACCTCTGATTATTGGAAGAGGTTAAGTGGCTTCCAGGGGCATCCAGAAAGCCAGCCCTTCATGAAAAGTAAATTATAGGCTAAGAGGTTACCACCCATTCTCCGGCCACCAGCTCTGTCTGTCCTACCCAGGCCATCAAGGCTCTGTGAAAGACTGGAATTAGCATCCAGTCTCAGGAGTCCTTCCCAAGTACATTCTGGCTGCCATTGGGTCAAATAAGCCAAGTTTCAAGTGTGGAAGCCAGGCTGTTCCTGTGAGGAGGCAGCCTGGTTTCCTTTTAGGGCCACCTTTGGACTATGGCCTTTAGGGTCCCATCTAAGTAATGGTCTTAGAAAGAGTTTCTCTTACCCGAACTCTCCCTTCACAGGCCTTCTTTGATAAAGATTATATCAACAAGCACCCAGGAGATGCAGAGAAGATCGCCCAGCTCAAGGAGCTAATGCAGGAGCAGGTATGATTTGCAGGGCTTGAAGGCTCACAATCAGTGGGAAAGGTCCCACACAGAAAAATAACAGAGGCTGCTTCCTGCTTAACAGAGAGCCCTTGCTTGGCATCTTCATAGGTCCATGTCCTTGGAGTTGGGCTAGCAGTTCATGAGAAGTTTGTACACCCAGAAATGCGGCCTTTGCATAAGAAGCTGATCGATCAGTTCCAGATGATGCGGGCCAGTCTGTACCACGTAAGCAGATCCCTGACCTGCCCCTGCTACAGTAGAATCAGGTTCTACTTCCTCCAGACCTATGCCTCAAGTCAAACTAGAGGGAGGATGAGGTGAGAGCACAAGCTTCCTGCTGAAAAGGGACAGGAGGCAGGAATAAGTGCTCTGTCCAGAGCAAGGATGTTCAGTAATCTCTCATTTGCTCACTGCCAAATACGGGTCCAGAGTCAAAGGCAAAGAACATTTTTCATGGCACTGTATGGGTAAAGAGAGGTTTTCACAAGCAGAGAAAGGAACTCGAGTATATGACTTACATGTGGGATCTCTTTGGAGATGTTTTTCTTACTAAAAGCCTAAAATACAGGCATGGCCTAAGCTATCATTCTCACTCCCTCTCCATTTTTCTTTTTATCTCTTCTCTCTTTAACTTCTTGTTCTTCTTTCTTTTCCCTCTGAACTCCCTCTTTCCCTGATCTCTATGATGTCTTTTTTGTTGTTGGTTGTGGTGGTGGTGGAGGTTTTTTTCGTTGTTGTTTTGTTTGGTTGGTTTTTTGGTTTTTCAAAGTTGCATCTCACTCTAGCCCAGGCTAACCTATGCCTATAGAATTCACTATGTAGTCTCAGGGTGACCTCAAACTCACAGTGATCCTCCTACCTCTGCCTCCCTATTTCTGGGGTTAAAGGTATGTACCCCCACACCTGGCCTCTATGGTGTCTTGTGACCCAATCTCACATCTGTGAAACCTTTTGATACCCAGTACTTTCATGTTGTCTGCTTTTAGAGATGTCAGGCAGTTCTGGGGATAGACAGGCCCTGGACAGTATCTTTGACTGGCCTCGCTCAGCAGGATTTGGCCAATGAACACAGAGAAGGAATGCTAGCCAGTTGAAGATAGGGTTCAGGTAGCCCTGAGTCGCCTATTCACATGCACTTACCCAGCTTTTTATTATGTGTATATATAGGTGCATGCATGCCATGGTGCATGTGTGGAGGTCTGAGGACAACAGTGTTGTTTTTGCCATTATGTGTGCATGAATCTGGCCCATAAAATTCTGGATTCTACTGACGTTGCCTTTAATTGCCATAGGTGCACTGGGATTACAGATACGTGTATCACTTTGGTCCAGCTTTACATGGGTGTTGTGAAATTAAACTCCAGCCAGCAGGCTTATAAGCATGCGTCTTTAACCACAGAGCCATCTCCCCAAGCCCCTACTCTTACCCAGTGTTTAACCATAGGGCTGATTACCTTTTTTTCTAGAAAAGATTTCTTGTTAAACATGCTGGCTTCTAGATCTCAGTGGCCATGAGCTCATTTACCTTCTATAAACTGACAAGTTCTCATTATCCCAGACCAACAGATAGAAGTGGCAGGGAAGCAAGGAAATAGAGCTGCTGGATACTAGGTCAGGCTGCTTTGAGCAAGAAGTTCCACTTTAGGGATGACCTAAAGGCCTGTGAGAAGTTGGACCACTCAGACTCATTGGTCCGACCCTGCTTGGAACTAACCTGCTTGTTCTTGGGTGCCGCAAGTTGTGGTTATCTTAGTCTCTCCAGGCTCCCAGTACAGGTCCTATGCAATGAAAAGCAAAATGAGGAAAGGAAACTTGTCATAGTTTGAAAGGTTGGCCTACTTTCTAGAGAAATCCTGTAGAGCCTAAAATTTATCCTCCCAAGTAGTACTTTCCCAAGGTGCTTCTTCAAGGTGAAATATGCAGAAAATAAATGTTTCCCCTTTAAAACTGAGGTGTCTATTCTATAAAGAGTAGTGTCATTGAATCTGATGAGTATTCTATCACCTCTCATTACACTGTCTCCTGCCAACTTGAATAGTCTCTGCTCTATGCATACTTCCTGTCACTACAGTTAAGCAGGCTAGAGCATGGTACCAGGGTAGGTAGTCAGATCACTACTGCAAAAGGTATAAGGTGCTTGCCCACATATATCAAAGTCCCCACTGTGAATGTCAAGGTACCTTCTTGGACTGCAAAATCACATTGAAGTCCTGTGCATGCTTTAGAAGAAGAGAATGGAAAGCCTGTCACTGCTTCAAGTCAGGCTTATAAACATCTCCCAGTTGAGTTAGTGCCCTTGTTCACCATAGATTATGATTATGAAAGACTTGAGGCAACCTGGGAAGTTGTGCTTTGTTTCCTAAGTTACAGACATAAACCAATATTCCACCACCCAGGAGAGTTTGAGATTAGAAGCTTCTGCAAAGAAGAATACATAGATAGTAAGCATTTAATTATACTAAAATAGAACTATGCTGCTTTTCAGTTATTTGCATCAGGATTTCGTTTCCTGTTTCCCCATAGACTATGTCACAGGCAACTTAACTCAGGTCACTAAGAGCTGGGCCATTTAGTAATCCAATAAAACCCAGTCCCAATCCTTATGTAAGAACTCCTACTGACTGACAGATAATAATAAGCTCTTCCTCTCCTCCTTCCCAGCCCTTGTTCCACTTATTCTGAAATAAGAAAGCCTGTTAACCCAGTCATATGAGCTCAGACCAACTTCATCCTATTCCAGATGTATGTCTATTATCCTCATGTCCTCTGATCTAGGCTCCAGTACAATTAGGGAAATGTTCAGTCATGAGGGTCATTGCCTAAAAGAAGTCAGCAGTACAGTATAGAGTTCTTTTTTGTTTGTGCATTTTTACATCTTTACCATCAACTAGCTTATCTCCTTTACCCCCTTATCTATTCTTTACTCTCTATGAATAAGTATTTATTTCTCCACAGGAGTTTCCAGGTTTGGATAAACTAAGTCCTGCATGCTCAGGCACCAGTACCCCTCGGGGAAATGTTCTGTCATCACATAGCCCCATGAGCCCCGAGAACCTGAAGATGACCCACCGGCACAGGTATGGCCTTAGGGCTGGGAAGGGTTCCCTCCAGAGAGGTAAGTCTGGAGGGTTACCATCAGAGGAAAAGAGTCATTGGATTCCCTCTTATCCACACTCAGCCCTGTCACAGCTCCTGCCACTAGTACGTGGCATCGATTCTGCATCTAGTTGGTTGCCACCTTGTGTGACAGAAGCAAATACGGGGTATTGTGAGTACATAGGGGAGTGGACATTGAGGTTGGTCTTGAAGGACAATTAGAAGTTTGCTAGGTAGAAAAGAGTTAGAGTTAGAAAAGTACAAGAATGAGATCCAGGCAAGTGGACTCACAGATGTAAGATTTGCACAAACCAGCATGGTAAGCACTGTGAGTAGAAAAGAGACCAGGGTATAGGATTCCGGGCCATAGAAGCAGGGTTGGACCATCTCTGAACATGTGGGCCATTGGACTTGACCCTAAAGAAAATAAAGATCACTAATTGTTTTCTGGGAAGAAAATAATGCGGTGATATGAGCACTCAGAGAGTGTCTGCTTAAAACTCATGAGATCTGGTCTGACTGTGCTCAACTGTGGACACTCAAAACCTAAATACAGGAAGGCCAGGTTGGGGAAGGAGGCCAATAAGAGAAGTCTCTCACTTAGATTTGTTTTCCAGCATGAGCATCCACCCCGCACAGAGTGAGTACTCAGCAAATGAAAAGGAACAAATAAACCAAAGGCTTATGGATGTTGATAGAGGAAAGCTGTTGGAAAAATTGTGGCTATGAGTGTAAATGGTAGTTCATAGACAGCTGTTTCCATGTCTTCCTACTGGGAAGACCCTTCTGACCTAGGAGCAGATCCCATCATGGTATGGGCAGACATAAGTATTGGCCAGACATCCCATAATGAGGGGGATGTGGGATTCTTGATCTGATTCAGCATATCTCTTTTTATTCTTCCTGATAAACTTCTAATGCCATCAAAGTTCATTTAATGCTAGGGAGAAGCTATGTCAGCAAAGTCTGTCTAGGCCAGTGGCTCCTGAGTAGCAGAGTGAAGCTCAGGACTGCTCTAGGCTTCAGATAGTATGCAACCATTGGCTATAGAACTCTCCAAACCAGTGGCCAACTGTTGGGGATAACAGTTTCACACATCCCTCTACTGCCTCTGATACTCAGCATGTTTTCTTGACCCTGGCCTGATTCCTGCTTTTTCTCACACTCTTTCTCACAGTCCCATGAACTTGATGGGCACAGGCCGCCATTCATCATCCTCTCTCTCCTCACATGCATCTAGTGAAGCAGGAAACATGGTGATGATGGGCGACAACTCCATAGGCGAGGCTCCTGAGGACCTCTACCACCACATGCAGGTACCAGAGCTGTCCAAGGGATTGGGAAGACTACCATGACTTTATATAGTATGGTATGAGGGCTAGAAATCCTGTCTAGTTCTCTAGTTCTTAAATTCGGAGCATGCCTCTCCAAAGCTAGCAAAGCTGCCTCTTTCAGTATCCATTCCCAAGCATTTGTTTGTTCTCAGCCCTCATTTTCCAGAAGGAAATCTAGCTTCCATTCTAGCTTCAATCTGACTATTGCAGATCCCACGGGAAAGATCTTCTTCTGAAAGGTTACCCTTATGGATGGCAGTCCTGATGACCAAGTCTTGTGTTCTCCATGAGCACAATACTAGAGCCAACCCAGCAAGCCTGCTGGCCACTAACCCAGCCTCCATCAGGGTCCAGAATCTAACATCAATCACTGGGTCTTGGCACTTGAGGGTATGAAGAAGCCAGCTGTAGGCCAGCCTTCAGTCCTGGCTATTCAGAAGTCCATCCTGGTGCCAGGCATGGTGGTGCATGACTTTAATCCCAACACTCAGGAAGCAGAGGTAGGATCACTGTGTGTTCAAGGCCAGCCTGGGGCTACAAAGTGAATTCCAGGTCATCCTGGGCTAGAGTGAGACCATATTTGGAAACACTTGCAGAAAGAGAGAAAGACAGAGACAGAGAGAGAGAAGTCAATCCTGCTGATTTTCTCCCTTTGCAGCTCTCGTACCACAACCCCAGGTACCAGGGCTCAGTCACCAACGTCTCTGTTCTGTCCTCGTCCCAAGCAAGCCCTTCTTCCTCCAGCCTGAGTTCCACTCACTCAGCACCATCCCAGATGATTACCTCTGCCCCTTCCAGCACCCGAGGTAAGGATGACAGGGTGTTTGTTACTTGGTGAGGGAGAATGTCAGATTTTGTAAACCTGACTCATCTTCATGAACCCCACTCATCCTCCTCTCATCTGTGCCTTTCTTTGAGGATAGCCTTGTTGTCACCAGAGGACATCCCTTTTGCAGATTGATAAAAGAATTTTAAAGCAGACTTAGAAGGAAATTTGAGGACAATTTTATTGGAATTTGAGAGAGAAAACAAAAGGGCTGGAGTTCTTGGCAACTGCTGGAGGGAGGGAGATGTAAGAGAGAGAAAAAGTTAACACTTTCTGAATTAAAAGTCAAAAAGCAGGGAATTTCAAACCAGGCACACACCTTTAATCCCAGCACTTGGGATGGTGAGGTAGGAGGACCACTGTGCGTTTGAGGCTGCCTGGGGCTACAGAATGAGTTCCATGTCATCCTGGGCTAGAGTGAGACCTTGCCTTGAAAAAAATTGAACAATAAAAATGGGAAGGAAGGGAGGGAGGGAAAAAAGGAGAGAGGGAGAGAGAAACCAGGTGTGGTGGTACATGCCTTTAATCCCAGAACTCAAGAGGCAGAGGTAGAAGGATTGCTATAAATTTGAGGCCAGTCTGGGATTACAAAGTGAGTTCTAGGTCAGCCTGGGCTAGAGTGAGACCCTACCTGAGAAAAGAGAGAGGGAGGAGGGAGAGAGAAAGGAAGGAAAGGAAGGAAGAAAAGAAGGAGGGAGGGAGGGAGGGAAGAAGGAAGGCAGGATAGTTGAGAAATGGAAGCGTACTGGCAGCTTCATTGAAGGTGAGGTGAAGTGAGGTGTTTTCAGACAGAGTGAGAATGCCCAGAGCATCGGGGTAAGCAGGCGTAGGGTTTTGGCCTATGTCCAGAAAAGGGGAAAAGTTACAACTTTCATAGAGTTAAAAAAAAAAAAAAAGCCGGGCTTGGTGGCACATGCCTTTAATCCCAGCACTCAGGAGGCAGAGGTAGGAGGATCGCCATGAGTTCAAGGCCATCCTGAGACTACATAGTGAATTCCAGGTCAGACTGGGCTAGAGTGAGACCCTACCTCGAAAAACCAAAAAAAAAAAAAAAAAAAAAAAGACACCCTGGAGAACAAGATAAGATGAGAATCAGGTGCCTGGAGCCTTTGTTCTTTGTAAGTTTTTATTAAAGGGGTGCAAAAATGCCCTCCTTTCAGCGTGATGTATCAAAGTAGAGCTCCAGCATTTGGGGCCTACTAAAGAGGAAATATTTAACCTTGGTTTAGTCTTGTAGTTAGCTAAAAATTGTTCTGATGGCCTAGAATTTAGACTATGCCTTAAACAGGAAGCAGTGATAATTAATTGCATTTTCCATTGTCAGTTTACTTTCTACTTTGATCTGCATTGGGCCAATAATGAATAAACAGCAGCATCTATTGCTGTCAGTTTACCTTTTGTTAGTTATGGCCAATTTGTAGCCCCTGCCGTTGACTTATCTTTAACCTTGCTTAGTTGCAAGCAGGTTGTGGCTCTTTATCACGTACTGAAGACCAGTGCTGCTTTATTTGTAATCAAACCATGGAAGCAGCACTTGTAAATGAGTTACAAGCAGCTTGGAGATGTTCTTTATAGTTTTGAAATCTATCTCCTTTCTGCAATCTTTTTTTTTTCTCATTTTTTTTTCGAGGTTGGGTCTCACTCTAGCCCAGACTAACCTGAAACTCACTCTGTAGTCCCAGGCTGATCTGAAACTCACCTGCCTTCCAAGTGCTGGGATTATAGGCATGTGCCACCACACCTGGCTACCTTTTTACAATCTTTAATTCCCTATCTACCAGGGTGTTATTGACCCCTGACTGTGCCATATGTTTCAGAAGAACTGACATATTGATATTTACATGCTTGAAGTGACTCAGGTGAGTAGAGATACCAAGGACTTGAACATGCTCTTTCTCCATCTGACTTAGATCTGCTCTCACAGTGTTTGCTGCAGTGCTGCTATTGACTAGCCAGCATTTCATCTCCACCTCAGTAAGAGGGAACAGCCTAGGAGAAAGTTCTTTTCTATTGAAATGTTTGCAAAAGATCAAAGTCAAGACAAAATTGAATCTTTTGTCCTAGGACAAAAGGATAAAAAGTGAATTGAAGACTAAAATTAACTCTGGCACTGGACATGGCGTTGCATACCTATAATCTCAGAATTTAGGAGGCTAAGGCAGGATGGTCACAAGTACAAGGCCAACCTGGCTATAGAGGGAGAACCAGATCAGCCGGGTCTACATAGTAAGATCCTGTCTCAAAAAAAGAAAAAAAAAGGCCGGTTGGATGATAGGTAGACAGACAGGAAGACCAAAAGAAAAGAAAAAAAAAAACTTTTTCATTAGGGAAAAGCATAGTCAGGAAAGGGGCTCTGTAAAAACCTATTTGCTTTGCCAATTATTGCTTGATTTCTTTTTTAATATTTTATTTGTTTATTTGAGAGAAGAGAGAAAGAGAGAGAGAGAGAGAGAGGAGAGAGAGAATGGGTGCACCAGGGCCTCCAGCCACTGTAAACTTCAAACACATATTCCACCTTGTGCATCTCTGGCTGTATATGAGTACTGGGGAAATTGAACTCAGGTCCTTCTGCTTTGCATGCAAGGGCCTTAACCACTGAGCCATCTCTACAACCCTCTTGCTTTATTTCTTATTCAACTGAATAAATATTCTCTGAGAGCCAGCATTTTATTCACATTCTGAGCCTTGTTCCTGCCATCAAAGTTGCTTCTCTCCTTATAGAAACACCTGCAATGGAGCGGAGGTCAGCTGTGGCGTGTAAGTCCTAGCTATTCTTGCAAGGGTTGGCCTTGCACAGTGCTCTGAGTCTGCCAACCAGTCAAGTCACTAGCTGCTGCTTCCAGCTTCAAAAGGACAGGTTCTTTTAGTTCTTCTCATTATGATGAGTACAAAGAAAAAATGGCACAAATGACATTATGGAAAAGATCCTTAAAGAATCTCTACAAAGTACATAAATCTGTTATTCCCACAGTAGGAGTTATGGAGAGAATCAATATTGTGTGGCATAGTAGAACAATGCAGTGGCCACCTAGAAAACCCATGGCATGACTCAGTGATTAAGGCATTTTCCTGCAAAGCCTAATGACCCCGGTTCCATTCCTCAGTACCCATGTAAAGCCAGATGCACAAAGTGGTGCATGCACCTGAGTTCGTTTGCAGTGACTGGAGGCCCTGGTGTGCCCATCCTCTCTGTCTCTCTTCCATCTCTCTCTGCTTGGAAATGGAAAAGCCATGGAAAAGTAGAAAAACAGAAGTAAGGTAACAACAGGGCAGTCACAGACTCCCACCTGATGTACCCCCCAGTCTAGCCCCTCATCACTTTATTCACAGTTCCAGTGAGAGGTGTGGAAGCTGATTTTGGGGCACAGGTCTTTAGACTCAACAGCCCTCAGTCTTTCGCTCACTCCACTACCCATGCTGCCTTCCTGACATGAACTATGGGATCCAGAAATAGGGAACCAATATATGGAGGCACAATCTGCAAAAGCTCAACAGATAAAGGACAGTTAACAGGGTCCTACTGAATCAGATGTCATCTGGGGCTGGAATCAAAGCCTTAGATGTCTCAGCATGGCTGCCGTTTTTCCCAAAGCAAGCATCCCAAGAGATGATAGCAAAAGCCTCTTTATTGCTAAAGCCTGGATATCTTATAAAAATACCCTAGAAATTCGTATGCCACATTTCTATTCACATCATTAAGGCCAAGGTGGATACAGGAGTGGAATGAGCTTCTACCAAATGTCATAAGGAGTGGGAAGACATTGACAGCCACCATATTTAGAGGTAAACTCTCACAATTGCTGGATTCCAGAATATCACATAAAAAGGTCTGAGAAAAGCACATTCCCTCTCTAGGGCATGCATTAAGTGCCTAAGTAAATTGGTTAAATAGAACTGAGCCCAAAGCAGAGAATTAATGGCAAGAGCAGAAATAAAGAAAGAAATGTCAATTTTGGACCACATCATTCATAATTTATATGCAGGCCTGTTGTAGTCAGCCACACGCCACTGGGATGAATCTTCAAACCAGGCATAATTTATGGGAGGAAATGATTTATTCAAGCTACAGATCCAGGGGAAGTCCCATAAAAATGAAAGAGGCTGATCCTCTTTCACAGGTCCAAGCAGAGAGAAAATCCCATCACCAATACCACACAGAACAGCAAACAGGCAGGAGAACCAAAGAGAATTTCTTCTCCTTTATATAGGCTTAGGGTGGGGTCTTGCAACCCTTCCCCAGACTTAATGGCTTCCTGAGTCTCTGGAATTTCCTTCCTGCACTGCCCACACAGGAAAGGATGTTTACTTCTAGCTCCTTTGAGCTTCCTTACATCCTGCCCCCTACTGAGAGGCTGCTTTCCTGTGAACATCCTCAGAGACACATCCCAGAGTAATTAAAAAGATCAAGTTGACAACAAAACCTAACCATCACAAAGCCCATCTGGAAAAAGCTACAAGCCCAGTATCTATCAGGCACATTGTTTGGCCCTGTAAGAAAAGATTAAAAAGTATGTAACATCAAAGAGTATATCAGTTAGTTTCTTGTTGCTGGGATGAAATACTCAATTGGGACGGGGGGAGTAAAAGCTTATTTTGGCTTAAAGTTCCAAAGGGTAGAGTTCATTATGATGGGGAAAGCATGGCAGGAACAGGAAGCTGGTATCAATCATCACAACTTCAGGAAGAAAGGAGAGAGCAATGAATGCTGAATGCTTTGTTTTCTCCTTTTTATACAGTACAGGAACTCAGACCCTTTAGGGTGGGTCTTCCCACCTCAATTAACCTAATCTGGAAAGTCCCTCACAGACATGACCAGAAATTTGTTTCCATGGTGATTCTAAACCTTTCAAGTTGACAACCAGATATTAACCATCACATAAACATCACTGATGTTTTTAAATGAACATGACAGGTGCAGTAATAAGTACAGTCTGATCAGAGAATGGAATGAGGGATCTGTTCAATTTGGGGTTAATGTCCATTGTTGCCTGTGAGGGGGACATTTTTATGAAGAAGGAAGGTCCCGCCATTCTCAGAGTGGTTGTAGGACCTGTTTCCTTCCTTACCATACACATTGACACTGTCTGCTGTGGTTCCTGTTACTTCAGAAACCTCTGAGGGAAATGGGCCAGCAAGTTTCTATGTAAACTTCTTGTATGTCACTAGCTCCCCCTGGCGGCTAAAAGGCTGATAACTGCTAGGAAACAGATTTGTACCTCAGTTACACTGGGACTTCTTCCCTAAGGATTATTGGAATGCAAATGAAGTAGTTCAAAAGCCCCAGGAACATGGAAGTCCTTGTGATATTTAAATGTTTTCATGGAAAGTAATCATCACCCTGTCCTACCATGGAATTGGGCCCTATGGTGACGCCCTTCATCCCAGCCCCCAAGCATGGATGAGGATCAAAGCTGTACAGATGTGGAGTTGATCTTGTGAGCCAGGCTGTGAGCTCCAGTAAGGGAAGAGAGAATATAAGCAGCCTGAGGGAAGCATTTCTAAGCACATGCCTGGTAGAATGAACATTAGATAGGCAGATGCTTTGACTTGAGTTGATATAAGAGTGCTGTTTCTTTTGTGCTTGCTGAGTGGTGTGCAGCACTCTCCAGCAGTAAGCCATACAGCTCAGAGAACATTCTGAAATTTAGCTGGAAAGGCAGAGATAAATTAATGGGGGTTGGAACCCCCAACTTCTCATTGCATAGTCAGTCATCTTCTTGAGGTTGCCTAAAGCAAAAATTTTAAAAGAGAACATAGAAATCAGTAAAATTAGCCAGGCATGGTGGTGCACGCCTTTAATCCAGCAGAGACAGGAGGATCGCTGTGAGTTTGAGGCTACCCTGAGACTACATAGTGAATTCCAGGTCAACGTGGGCTAAATAAAGCTAGACTCTACCTCTCAGTAGAGATTGCTTAGTGGTTAAGGCACTTGCTTGTAAACCCTGATGGCCTGGGTCCAATCCCCAGCACCCACTTAAAGCTGGACACAAAGTAGTGCATGCATCTGGTATTCATTTGCAGTGGCTAGAGACCCTGGATGTATGCATATACATACATACATACATACATACATACATACATACATACATACATACATACTTACATACTTACATGCTTACATTCATACATACATACTTACATACATACATATATACATACCCACCCACCTACCCACATGTATAAAAAAACAAATTTTGGAGGTTTTTTTGGCCAGGAGGGGGTTGTTTTTGGTTTTTCAAGGTAGGGTCTCACTCTAGCCCAGGCTGACCTAGAATTCACTATATAGTGTCAGGGTGGCTTTGAACTCAAAGCAATCCTCCTACCCCTGCCTGGGATTAAAGGTGTGCACCACCACACCTGGCTCAAAGTTTTTTTAAGTAATAGCAAATTCAAATCTAGGTTTTAAAAAATATCTTTATTGTCAATAATTAGATACATTGTATAAGCAAATCTTGAGCTAGTACCCCCCCCCATTTCTCTCCTCCCTGTCCCCAATTCACTGGGGGCCCTCCTCGGTGGGCATACTGGATTGGTCTATGGGGTAGGGGGTTATGAATAGCCCAAGAGGTAGCCAGGTTTTTTCCGCCTTAAATCTAGTTTTTTGAACAATCATACATTACACTTTTTTTTTAAGGCAAAGACTTAAAGCAAGTCAGAGGTTTTAAACAGAACCTCTCGAACCAACTGTGGAAGTTGCATAAATAACTGGAAAAGTTACATTCCTGGTATTTAGTATGCTGACTTCTTAGACTACAATGAATACAAGAAGGATTTCTCAAGGAGTTCTGGAATAAGCTGGCTTTAGAAGACCTGTTATGTATTTTGTTTGTTTGTTTGTTTCTAAAACTGTGCCTTGACAGTAGTGAACCGTAGCCTCAGAGTAAAGCCCAGAAACCCTGGGTTTCAGGGACTCAGAGCCTCTGAGAGCTGTAGCTTCACCTCCCAGCTGGAGACTACAGGCTAGTCTCTACCATCCAGCTTCTCAGGGCACATCACAGAGAACAGCTTCCACTGGAACCAGCCAGGGGCAGTGGTATCCAGATGACCTTCCCATGAAGGTCTCATGGTACCTTGCTGGTTTCTCTGGCAGTGGACAGTGCATAGTTCAAGGATTGTCCATATTACCCCTACCCAAGGAAAGCCAGTAAGATCCTACTGCTTCTATGAAAGGCCTGTTAAGGACCACAAGGTAACAAGTTCCTCAACCCCCTAACATCTCCTCAGGCCAGGAGAGGTCACTGTAGAGGCCTCACAGAAAAACATAAATGAAGTCAACTCAGGACCCCAAGTTTAAAGCCCCTTGACTTCCACATTAGTTCCATGACCCTAGGCTCACTGAACAGCAAGTATCAGAGCCACCTGTATGCTGGCTTCTAGCCAGCCTGGCTTTAGAGCTGAAATATGACCAGGTGTTGGGGGCCTTGAACCTGGTAGGAACAAACGCAAAACGTGGCAGGAGCCAAATGAAAATAGGGCCACTGGTTTGGGGAGAAGGTAAGTATGTAGAGACTCAGTATGTCATGTCAGAACTGTGTGGTTGTTATCTGAGTGTCTGTCTCTGTGTGATGGCTTCATTGCAAACTGGCTGTAGTCCATGCCAGGCCCTCTAGGAGAGCCCAGTATCCAGAACACACCCATGCCCAGAGAGTACTAGGTGGAGAGGCCTCAACTCTCTTCACTCACTGCTTCTGGGCATGGCAGGGGCTCTGTCAGCGAGTGTCCCTCAGCTTGGATACCAGGTACAGTCCCCACCACCACCTAACCACCAAGTCTGCTTCCTCATTGTTTGCTGAGCTCACCCTAACTGTAAGGGACACCTACCATGGTTCCCCAGTCCTGAGAACACTTGGCTGCTGAGCCTTCCATCTGTGGTTTGTCATCTGTGTGTGATTGTTCTCACTTGGTTACAGGCTCTCCCTCTCTGCCAGATAAGTACCGACATGCCCGGGAAATGATGTTGCTGCTGCCCACACAGCGGGACCGCCCAAGCAGTGCCATGTGCCCAGCAGCCATCCTGGAGAATGGACAGGTAGCAGACCCCGCCTCCTGTGTGCCTCCCTCCTTCTGCTGTTAGAAAACTCCTAGATGAGGAGGCCACTGACTCTGAGGACAGAAACCCAGAGTGCAGGTGTGGGCAGAATGGCTATAGGACTGGAACCAGGATTGTTCCGTGCTTATCGATCCCTCATCCCCCATTCCTCTGGCAGAAAAAAAAAAATGGTTCTTTGTACTCGAGGAAGTCCATGGGATGTCCTTCCTGTGTGTATGCAGGACCCTCCACACCATTCACACCCCTCCAGACACCTTGACTGGGGATCTGGACAAATAGCTTGCCTCTGCTTTTCTATTCAAGTCCATGAAATTGACCTGCAGGTAACCGTTACCTCGCCCTTAAGTGCCAGGGCCTTCTCAGCAGCACTTTACTGCCAGCAGAGGGAGCAGATCTGCCTGGCAGTTACCCATTGGAACCATGGGGCCTGTCTGACTCCAGGGGTCAGGGCTGCCTTTCTCTACCCTCAGTGATAACCTGGAGCTGTATGGGGCTCTTCAAGAGGCAAAACTTATCTGTTCATGGGGGAGGCAAGGTCCTTAAATCCTTTCTGCCAATGGCTTTCGATAGCAGACAGATAATCAGAGACATAGTTCCTGCACAAGACAACCTCAGATGTGCCTCAAATGTCCATGGAAGTGTTCACATCCAGACCTCTAGACAGTTTCCCCAAGGCTAACATGGCACTCTCAGCACATCTCAAGCATGAGCCCTCTTACTGTTTTCGTATCACTGTCTGATCTTAGACCATTCTGACTCCTGTAGCCAAAGCACTGCCTCTCAAGATATAACTGGTTGTTTTACACACTGATGTTTTTCTCCTTACCTCAGCCACCAAACTTCCAGCGGGCCCTGTTCCAGCAAGTAGTTGGAGCCTGCAAACCCTGCAGTGATCCCAATCTGTCTGTGGCTGAAAAAGGTATTTTCCCCTCTCCCAAGGCTCCCCATGTTTGCCTCATCTTTAGCACCAGCAGTCCAGGGCTGACCCACACCTCAATTCCCAGGTCTGTCTCCCTAGCCAAGTGTTGACCAACTTCTGAGCTTCCTTGTTTAGCCCACACATGGGTTCTGTTTGTCTATCTGTATGTCTCCTCGTTAGGACCCACCCTCAGAGAGGCCTGCCTTGGGCCCAACTTTATGGTTTCTCATGCTGCCACAGGCAACCCACCACTACCACCACTAGGTTCTTCCTAACAAGCCTAAGAATTCAGTAGCTGCCATGGTACCTTTGGGGTGTCAGGGAGCGCACCTTGGAGTTCCAAATAGTTCTGTGGCCAATAAAAGCCCCAAAGGGCATGGAAAAATACACCAAAGTGAATTTTTCAAAAATGTTTCTACAGAGAAGCTCTGGGTGCTTCAGAGAAGTCCAGTCATCCTACAGCCACTGTGGCCAGCAGCCACTTCAAGCCACCAACAGTGCAAGGCTATCAACTACACTACATCACTGAAGTTCTTTAGCGGCACCTTGCCCTGTGCTCTGCTCCTGAAAGCTAATGGAAGAACCAGCCTCTGAGCCCTGTGACCTAGCCCCCAGAATCTGAGTTAATTTTTTATTCTAAATTGGGTAACATGCTGAGATTTCCTACTGCCCAGACCTATCCCCATAGGTTCTCCTCTGTTGGCACTTAGGGAATATTTACTTCCCACTAATATAGCCTGTTATTCTTTATCCCATTAGAACATGTCTCTACAAATGTGTCTTCTTGTTGTCATTACACCTGCTTATCAGTTCTGTCCCCTCCCCCACTGTCATTGCCCTGGCCCTTGTTTATCATGGAGGAAAGGATACCAAACCCTCATTTCCTGGTAGGCATTGGGGCAGATGCTCAGCCATAAAGAACCTGCTGAAGATACCTTCCTAACCTCAAGGTTGTACATCTGGAAAGACTCCTGGCACCCGTGACCCAAAACAAAATGCCTTTTTAGCCTGAGGGCCAGAATGCACAATGGATTTTCTTCACCCGAAATGCAATCTCAAAACCAGCCAAGAGTCATACAGGTTCAGAGCTCAAGTGAGTCCCAGTGGCCAGACCAGAATGCTACACCAGATGGATTCAGAAGTGCTTCAGACCTCAGGCCACACTGCAGCAAGGAGCTGCTCATGCCCACCATGGCAAGAATCATACATTTTTATATGTACTTGACAGTCAGAGTCCTTGGTCCCTGAGAACCCACTTGTAGATACTCTTCTTTGCCAGTGACTCCAAAACCAGGCAAGCCTGCCCTCAGGTTGGGGCTCTGCACTAGGGACATCATTTCAGTACTGCCCAGTTGTTAACACTAAGAGATGACAGGCCACAGTGTGGATTGCTCTTCTTTGAAGATAAATCACTCTATCTTAGCCACCCTACTTGGAAAAGGTCTACTGGTATCACTGCTCATAAGCATCAGACTAACATCCCAGATTGGTGGCTTCTGGTTGACATGAAGTGACTCACTCAGGCACCATTTTTACCCCATTTCAGCCTTGCCAGCTTTCTTTACCCCTGGTCTTACCACCTTCAAGATTCTTTGGACCTTTGAGGATATACTCTTAAAACCCTTAGTTCTTTCAGGGGTAAAGGCACATCTGAG
This sequence comes from Zapus hudsonius, assembly GCA_004024765.1. NCBI lineage: Eukaryota > Metazoa > Chordata > Mammalia > Rodentia > Dipodidae > Zapus > Zapus hudsonius. The sequence goes on from PVHP010004405.1 coordinate 62,279, forward strand.
ATCTTGGTTATCAGATACCTTTGGGGAAACTACTAAGACCCATCTTCAAGTTGCCACTTCCTGAGATCTGTGGCTTTTAGTAGAGATGGTGCTTTTCCTTCTTGGGACGAGCAAGTCTGGGTGCTAAAGACCAAGAAGCCTCTGGCACATGTGAGAGCCTAGGCAAGGATGGCCTATCCTTTGGTGGCTCAGGGTTTCTGAGGCAATTATCTGATGGAATCCACTTGATACTCCTCAGATTCAGAACTCCTTCCTTCCTGCAGGGAAGAGCTCAGTGGCTGCCAAATCCCTCTTTCCTGCTGGCAGCCATGAACTATACCACAAGACTCTGCAGTCCTTCTTAGAACTAAGGCTGGGCATGATAGCACATGTCTTAATCCCAGCACTTAGGACTGCTGTGAGTTCAAGGCCAGCCTGAGACTACATAGTGAATTTCAGGTAAGCCTGGGCTAGAGTGAGACCCTACTGTGAAAAACTAAAAAATAAGAAATAAATAAAAAATAAAAAGGAAAGAAAAAAGGCAAGGCTGTATAGGTAGTGGAGTTTTTACCCTGTGCTGTATTATCCCTGAGCAGCAGAAGGGGAACGGATGTCAGCCCTTCATTCCTGGAACACCATGGACTCAGTCTCTTTGGCCATGTCCTCCTCAAAAGTCAGACTCCAGCTCTTTCCCTTCCAGTGGCTACCAGTTCCCATCAGGCCTGGGCCAGGAAAGAACCTCAAAGTGAGATGCTTTGGGCTCCCTTTACCTATCACTGCATTGGAACAGAGCCAATAGTCAAGTCTCTGGACTGTGAGCTGCCCTTCTTGCTGGCATTTGTTCTCTAGGAGAACTGACAAACAGGTTTCCATGAACTTTCCTGTACTTGCAGTGATCAAAGCCAGACCCCAAAGCACAGCCATTGCTCCTCTTCTCTCCCATCTGTGGCTTAGTGGCCAGTATTGTGGACTGGACTTCTTTAGTCTTGGGCCTACTCTGTTTCACATCCATGATTAGTGGCCTCTCACAAACATCCACAGACTCATAACCTTCCCTCTTAGGAAGCAGTGGGTCCATTTGGGCCTAGGCTGCAATTCTTGGGCTTTAGGCTTTTCTTCAATGGGTACATTGAGCATCTCTGCTTGCCTAGAAAAACCTCTTGTGCTTCCTAAACTTGGCCAGTGGGCAAGAGAGATAGGTCAAAGTTTAAGTGTCCACCACAGGAACTTTGTGGGGCCAGTCTGAAAGGCAGCTCCTGCCCACTCCCTGGCTGTGCTTTGGGAGCACTGGACAGACATAGTCTCTGCATCCCATCCTGCTCCCTGCTTTTTCCACAGGGCCTGGGCATTGAAAAAAATAACCCTGCATCTTGACTTTGGTAAGGAGCTCTATGACCTGTACTCTGTATTCTTGATCTCTTCATCTGGTTCTGCTCATTTCTTCTTTCTTTCTCATCTGCATCTCTTCTGGCAGATCCCACAGACTTCAGGTGTTCACTCATTGCTGCGCTTTTAGCTTGCCTCATCCTGAACACTTCAGACTTGGCTATCTATTGCCATCCTCCTAGGAAACTTTGATCCCCAGCCACTCATCTCTGTGGGCTACAGTGCCTTGCTTGGCCAGTATTTCTAGTCTCAGAGGCTGGATACACAGTGCACACCTGGAGAAGACACAGGCTTCTCCAGAGGGATGGTACAAATAGTAACTTCCATTCACACCATCTCTTTCCACCCTTCAGCGGTGCCAGCAGCCCCCAGCAGCTGGAGCCTGGATAGCGGAGCCCAAGAGGCCCAGCCCTTCCTGTCTGCCCACAAGGGGCACATCCTGGCCCCCCCAGTGCCTCCCAGAAGCCTGCTGCATGGTAAGAAGACCTCCAGCGGGCCCCCTAAACAGTCCCTGGTCTCACACTCTGCTCAAGGGCTAGATCAACAGCCAACTAGGCTGAGAAGATAGACCATTCTCTGGGCCAGTTCACCCAAGGAAAAACCATCTGCACCACAGGAAGCATCTCTCTGGGCTTTGGGGTCAGTAAGAGCTCTGAGCCGTCCAGCCAAGAAGGCTGAAGACAGTGGAGTCAGCTATACCTGCCATCACCCAGCAACTGGACTGAGCTGTCCTGCCTGCTGCCTGCTGTTCCCTGGGCTCTGAAGCCTCTAACCCAGCAACCTGTATTTTGGAGAACATCAATATAAATAAGAGGTTTATCCGTAGCCTTCAATGCTGAAGTGTCCCCAGGGGACTTTCCCATTCCTGCTCATTTGGCCTAGCAAGGTGATGCTGCTCTGCAGCTTGAGCTGGGCTCCCCAGCTGAGGCTCTGGTTCTGTTCCCTTTGTAGGTCATTATTCCCTACACTTTGACGCCTTCCACCACCCTCTGGGTGATGCTCCCCCGGCCCTCCCTGCCAGGACCCTGCGCAAGGTAACGTACTGAAGCAACTGTCTAGCTGTCTCATCTGCTGTAAAATAATCCCTGGTGCCTACAAGAGGAACCTGAACCCTCCCCTGCTCCTCTCCCTGAGAGCCACACTTGAGATGCAGGTGACCAGTGTATCCTACAACAAATGTGATAAGGACAGGGAGATCAGAGGGCTTTGGTATGTGGGCAGGGACACTGAGAAGCTTGGGAGCTCTGCCAGCACTGCAGGTTCTCATCACAGTGTAGGCCAATAACTAAGTAAACATCTCTGTGGTAGGCCATCAAGCTTCTTAAACTAGTATCCAGTCAAAACACAAGAAGTAAACCTTGAACCCTACTGTTAGGTTTAATTTTTCTGCAAACGGGACAAGACTGAGTGTTACAGATTCTAGTAACAGAATGTTCATCTGGTGTGTGGCTCACCAGGGTTTTTCCTGCCCTCCCTCAACTGGCCTGATGGCCCAGTCCTGTCAACAACCCAGACCACACATAGCCTGGAACTTGATCCCAGGATGCACCAGCAGCCCAGGTAGGGCCGTTTATTGGCCCACAGAAATACAGGGATTCTGGGGCTCCACTGGCTTGCTTATGGAGGGAAGCTTGAGGGGTTATTACTGAAGCAAGCATGAAGCTTAATGAGGTTAAAGTTCATTAATAAGCAGTATCTTGGTCTCCGTGTGGCAGGCCAATCAGCTTATCTACCAGGAGGATCCTAACATAACCCTTTCCTTCGCACAGTCTCCTCTCCACCCCATCCCAGCCTCCCCTACAAGCCCCCAGTCGGGCCTGGATGGCAGCAACTCTACGCTGTCTGGCAGTGCCAGCAGTGGTGTGTCCTCCTTGAGCGAGAGTAACTTTGGGCACTCCTCAGAGGCCCCACCTCGCACCGACACCATGGACTCCATGCCGAGTCAGGCCTGGAATGGCGACGAAGACCTTGATCCACCCTACCTCCCCGTCCACTACAGCCTCTCTGAGTCTGCTGTCCTTGACTCCATCAAGGCCCAGCCATGCAGAAGCCACTCAGCCCCAGGGTGTGTCATCCCTCAGGACCCTATGGACCCACCTGCGCTGCCACCCAAGCCCTATCACCCCCGCCTGCCAGCCCTAGAGCACGATGAAGGTGTGCTGCTGCGCGAAGAGGCCGAGAGGCCCAGGGGCCTACACCGGAAGGCCTCTCTGCCTCCTGGGAGCAAGGAGGAGCAGGCCCGCATGGCCTGGGAGCACAGCCGAGGGGAACAGTGAGGACCAGGGCAGCAGCTGCAATACCACCTTCAGTGAGCAGCTTGCCCAAGCACTCCAGGTCTGAAAAGCAAGTCCCTCCCAGGGAGTTAGAGGCTTGGCACTCAGGAGAGAACCATCCCGAATCTCCATTCTACTGCCGTGAACTCATGCATTGCCATGTTCAGAGGCCACAGCAGCATGAAGGGTTGTGGCTTCTCTTTTTATTTCATTTTTTACATTTCCATTTCTAAAGGCTTTCTTTATGCAGTAGATGCTTTCTTCCTCCTGCAGTTCCAGACCTTGTGGAGCTATATGGAGATATTGCACAGACAGAACTGCTTTGCAGCATTCATTGCAGGGCCCAGGAGGAGGCGCCCAGGCCCTCCCTCCAGGGTTGAGATGCACAGAATGGAAATTGCACTAGGGACCTCTTCCTTTGCTGTATGGACAGGAAAAAAAAATCATGGTTGCATTCAGGGATTGCAAGGACCACATAAACTACGTCACAGGTGGACAAAGGGGTCACAAGCCGTTTTGCACAAATGCTTGCCCACCTGCCCACTGTTCCATCCAGGAGTGTTCGACTGAGCGGCTGGTCAGGCACAGGACTGGCCTAACTGCATGCCCAGGGCACGTTGCCAGGATTCCATGGGCCAGCCTTGTCTCCTGTTCCACTTCGGACTTTTCTCACCACTTTTATTTTGGACCTTTTGCTCCCTTCCACTTGAAACACCTCATGACCCACACACAGAAGCCTCCCTGGTGAATGGACTTGCAGGGTTATCTCGTACCCCTGAACTTGAATGGAGTAGAGCCAGAAGAGCTACTCCTCCTACAGGGCACTAGACCCCTTCCCATTGTTAGAGAGAGGTGGTGACAGAGCGGGGCTGGAGTGTGGCAGGGGCCAGAAATCCTCTAAGCTTTCACAGGTGGCCCAAATGCCTGCCATTAGCTCCTGAATCAGGGATTTTCTGCACTACCTCTGAGCCATGGGGTTGACTGCCCACCTGGTTCCTAGGCCCTTGAGGACACATGGTCAGGTTCAGTAAGCTCCTGGGTAGCAAGGGTAGGAGACTCCTTTTGGAAGCAGAGACCCACATAAGTAAAACTGTCATCTTCCAAGCAGCCAAGTCGAGCCCTCTGCTCCAGACCCATAGGGACCAGCACTCAGGGTTCAGGGTGGGCAGGAGGGCAGGTTCTCAACTCCCCCCCCCCCAGTATGTTAGGCAGGGCACAGTGGTGACTTTATAGGATATTCTTTCAGGTCAGGGCACTGATTTTCTTTTACGTATATTATGGAGGGTTACAGTAATATTTTACCAGGGTGCTTCAAAGTTACTTTTAAAAATTTGTCTTGAGACAAATTGTTTCTCCTTTCATTTGATTGCATTCACATTAGCTGTGGTCCTAAGGCTGCCTTCTTATTGAGCAGGTATGCTGCCCCCCAGTTCCTTGTGCTAGCCTTTCTGGCCTATAGCCAAGCTCTGGACCCCAGCTGCTCAACCTTTCCAAACAGAAAAACAAAACCCACATGAGTCAGGGTGTTTTCATTTGTAATTAGGTTTAATAAAAATGCCAGTAAGTAACCTGTGAGGAAAAATTAGAAGGTCCAATTGCCACAGTGGGGGTTGCTGCCAGTGTGGGGCTTAACAGTATTAGGATCACTCCAGGCAGAGTAGGGCTAGGCTGCTGAAGGTGTAGAGTCAAGGCAGCTCCCAGATCCAGGGCACACACTGGGAACCATCTGGGGTCCACTTCCTGTAGGGGTCAGGGCTAGCTTTGGATTTGACTCTTAGGTAGGAGAGTAGCTTTAGATTTCCAGGCACATCTGAACCTCAGTTCCTGGACAAGGCAGTTACCACAGAACATCCATCTTCACTTGGTGGCACAGGATGTGGGGAGGGGAATGTAGATTCCCTTGGCCTTGCTGTACACAAAGTGAAACAAATTCGTGTTGTCCCTCTCCATTTTCCCTAACTGGATGAAATGGACACATTCTGAATCCTTTTTATTGAAGAATCAGCCAGTGTGAGGGAAAATGGGAGGCTAGAATGAGAGTCCTTTGAAAAGATTGTGAAATACTGATTTTCATTCTTTCAAGCTTATTTGTAAATACGTATTTGAATGCTGTGTATTTGTACAGGAATTTGAGCAAAAAATGTATAGAATGTGATGTCCACTTGGTAATCAGCCCTTATAAATGTGTTTTTAACCTCTAGCATTCTGTGCTTATTTAAAACAAGGAAACTTCTAACCATTTCTTTTGTGTATCCATGTCTAAAGAAAAACGTGATTTAAAAATGACCTTCCTGTACCAGAAAAGTTAAAAAGAAAAAAATTTGTACCAGTTTCCCCAGAGGTATTTTACTGTATATATTGTGGTAGCATGTTCTAACCCTAACAAGTAATGTGAATTTTAGATGTAAATATCTGCCACTTGACTTTCCCCACTCCCCGACTGCTGTATGTGAATTAAAGATGAGTATCTGCTACTGATCCGCTGGATTCACTGACTGGGAGCTCCAGCAGGCGGGGCCCGCGGTCCGCCCACGCCCCCGCCCGCGCCCCCCGCAGACCGGCAGGGTCTCGGCTGCGGCCGTGACTCCGCCGTGGGCCACGCGCTCGGGAGCGCTCGACAGTTGCCGGGACGCGGGGCGCCTGCCCCTACCCAAGATGGCGGTGTCGGCAGCTTCCGCCTGGCCGCTTCCGGCGGGCGGCCCGGGCTCAATCAGCTGCCGACAAATATCTGGGGTCCAGACGCCACCAGCCAATGGGGAAGGGCAGCGTGGAGCCGCAGGTCTGGGCTCCGAGGCACGTGGACCAATCAGAATGCAGTATAGGGGCGGGCCCGGGGCCGCCCGCCAATGGGGTGCGTACCAGACCCGAAGGTGGTGCCGCACGCCGGGTGCGGCTCAGTAGCGCGGCGGTGGCGGCGGCGGTGGCGGCGGGAGGATGTGGGCTGCGCACGGGCTGGCGGTGGCCTTGGCCCTGAGCGTGCTGCGGGGCGGCCGGGCGCTGCGGCCCGGAGACTGCGAAGGTGCGAGGGCGGCCTGGGGTGGCGACGGCGGCGGGTCCGCTCCTGAAGGGCCTCGGAAACACTGGGCGGTTGAGACGGCGGTGACGTTGCCGTGCCGGAAGCGCTCGCGTCCAGAGTGTCCGTGGCGCCCGGGCCCGACGGCGGCTTCGGAGCTTGGGGGGGTGGGGGGGGACGAGCCGAGGAGCCGCCTCGGGCCCGTGGGCACCGGGAAGCCCTCCTGGGATCGCCTCTACCGGGCCCTCCCCTGGAGCCGCCCGCCTTCCTGCTGAGCGCCCCTCCATCTTTTCCAGTCTGTGTCTCTTACCTGGGGAGGTTCTACCAGGACCTCAAGGACAGGGATGTCGCGTTCTCTCCAGCCACGGTTGAACAGGAGCTTGTCAAGTTCTGCCGGGAAGCCAGAGGCAAAGAGAACCGGTTGGTGAGTCTGGGGGATGCCGTCTACCTGTCCACTACGGCGGACTTGAAGAGGTTTCGGGTTCTTCTCGGGCCTCCCGTGTGGTCTAGATACTTTGTCACCTATTAGATTTGTTAAGCACCGACTGTGAGCTAAGCATTGTGAATACCAGAGGTGAAAAATGACAGGCAAACGCAAAAGTACAAATAAGTGGTGTGTTCCATGAAGATTGGCCAGGAGCAGGGGAGCTTGCCTTCATAGCCTAACGACCTGAGTTCGATTCCCCAGTAACCACATAGAGCCAGATGCACAAAGGGGTGCATGCATCTGGAGTCTTTGTAGCAGCGGTTGTGCCCATTCTGTTAGTCTCTGCTTGCAAAAAGAGCTGGGCCTGGTGGACCACGACTTTAGTCCCAGCACTTGGGAGGATCGCCATGAGTTCGAGGCCACCCCAAGACTACATAGTGAATTCCAGGTCAGCCTGGACTAGAGCGAGACCCTACCTGGGGGGGGGGGGGGTAAGGCAAAGAAGAAGGTAGACTAGGGTCATCCGGTGGGTGAGGTGATTGCTGATTGCACATGGTTGTCAGGTGTCTCTGAGGAAGGGTCGTCATTGGGGTGAGAAGACAGGCAGTATGAGGCCAGTGGCCAGAAAGAGTTGGTGTGTCTGGGACAGAAGTAATTAGCAAGGTGCCCACGGGGTAGGCCTGGGCTAAATCAAGGAAAAGAACCCTCATGAAGCAATGGCTTTCCTAGCTTGAATTTCCTTGGCAGTGTCTCATTTGAACTCTGGTCACCCAAACTCATCTGGAACTGAGTGCATGTTAAGTGACTAGGGAGTGATCAGTAAGTTTTGAAAGTGACTCTTCTTGCTACAGTGCTACTACATAGGTGCCACGGATGATGCCGCCACCAAGATCATCAATGAGGTGTCCAAGCCCCTGGCCCACCACATCCCTGTGGAGAAGATCTGTGAGAAGCTGAAGAAGAAAGACAGCCAGATCTGTGAGCTAAAGTATGGTGAGTGTGACCAGGAGATGTGTGCTTCTGCAATCTCGTGTGCATGGTCTGAGCTTTGTAGCTAGGACAGGAAGGTGGTGATCATGAGTGGTTTACAGCATGATGGATGGTACTCGATGCCAAAGGAACAAGAGACTCTGGTGGTGGTGGTGGTGGTGACGTGTCAGCAAACTTGGAAGGATGTCGGGATTAGCCAACAGGCTAGCTAGTGGAGAGCATCCCTTGGAGTGTCAGGTTTCAGGGAGCCTTGCAACTTGTTGAGAAATATGGCTTTAGAGAGAGAAGTTGGGAACATTAGACGTTTTGAGCAGAAAAATGATAGGGTTGAACTTGGGTTTAACCGGCTGTACTTCTGAAGGAGGAGTCACAGCATCCCTGGTTTGTCAGAAAGAGCTGGGCCTCTCCCATAAAGCTTAAACAGCACTGATGTTTATTGTGACTCCAGTGTTTGCTTACCTATGCCAACTCCATCTTCTAAGTGATGTGGTCCAGGTCACCATGTTCACATGGGTCATGGGGAGTGAGCTTCGGGCTTCTAGAGCTATGGTGGGGATCTGTCTGCTTTGTCACCAGCCTGGAGCGGTCATTCTACAGTGACATAGTGATTGGAACTGTGTTCCTCCTGAGGACCATGTGTCCTCTCTGCTCTCCATGATGGGCACTGATCGCCCAAATTCCAGTACAGCCAGTATGGTTGGTTTGCTAGACAAGGGAGTGACCTCTCCCAGCACAGTTGACCCCCCCCCCCCCCCAGCTCCTACCTGGCCACATATGACTTTTGCTCTCCTTGCAGACAAGCAGATTGACCTGAGCACAGTGGACCTGAAGAAGCTTCGAGTGAAGGAGCTGAAGAAGATCCTGGATGACTGGGGTGAAATGTGCAAAGGCTGTGCAGAGAAGTCTGACTATATCCGGAAGATAAATGAACTGATGCCCAAATATGCCCCAAAGGCAGCCAGCGCTCGGACTGATTTGTAGCCTACCCAATCCC
>PVHP010004406.1:0-71332 GCA_004024765.1 Zapus hudsonius
GTCCTCCTCCCGGCCGTTCAGCCAGATGCGGTCCTCCGTGAAGTCCTTGCTAATGGCAGCCGTTGTGGTGGTTTTTAGCTGGAAAGGGAAACCTGGGCCACTCAAGGGCCAGTGTCGGAGGCTGATGCACACCGAGCACCCCTTTCTGCCGAGGAGGCCCTTGCCACCGTGACCTCCATGGCTGCGTTGGGAGGGCAAGAACAGACCCGCAAAGCCCCTAAGGTGGGGTGCACAGGATGGGCTATCCCACACCTGACCCCTCCTGAGTGAAGAGAGGGTTTCCAAGACGCTCTGCAGCTTTGGGAATGTGTGGAAGGAGCCACTGCACCCTGATGAGCACGTGCACACTCACCTGGTCCTGGTGCAAAGTGACGCTCAGAGAGGAGTTGATGGGCAGAATGAGGGTCTCATCTCGCTTTCCCCCTGGAACAACCAAAGCCAGGCCAGTGGGTTCCCAGGCTTCCTCGCCCCCATACTCACCATAGCTGCCCCCATTCCCTCTGCAACCTCCCTCACCTCTACCCTGCTCTCGCTGTACCTGCTGGTCACCACCTCAGGAAGCCCTCCTGGGTTGTCCTGGCCTCAGAGCTCAGGTTCCTAAGACAGAACTGGAGGCCAGTCCAGCCCATCTCCACCTCATTGCTCCTTTCATCTTTTTTTTTTTTTTTTAGGTAGGGTCTAGCCCAGGCTAACCTGGAATTCACTATGTAATCTCAGGGTGGCCTTGAATTTACAGCAATCCTCCTACCTCTGCCTCCCGAGTGCTGGCATTAAAGGTGTGCACCACCACACCAGGCTTTCTTTCATCTTTTACTTCATAAATTTACACTGGGTGTCCATTAGGCTCTGAAGGCTTACTGTGTGGCTCATGGCCATCTCCTCTACCTTCCTGTCCACCCAGGGGGACCCAGTTCCTAACCACACATCAGATAGCACTGCTCAGAAGCACACTTCTACCCAGCATTCCACACCCACCTCTCATGGACAGCAAAGTCAGCCTTTTTTTTTTTTTAAATATATATATATTTTTATTTTGCCAGAAAGCCAGGAAAAGGCCTTGTTGTTGGCAGCACTCAGTGCTTATCTGGGTTCAGAGCCTGGGTTCTTTGTTAAGCCCCTGCATATGCTCAGTTGGTTTGGGGGTCTCCAGGTTAGAAGGTAATAGAACATTGACACTTAGCAGGTGAACATCTTTTTACCCTTTACCATCCACAGACACCTCCCCACACATCACACACTGAGGGCTCTCCTGGAGTCACGGGGCTGTGCCAAGAGGACCAGGCAGGGGACCACTGCTTATCAGGAAGATGGAGAGATGGCCTGTTCCTATGCCTCTGGCTGGGGACAGCTGTTCCCTGTAAGGCAGCAGGAGTCTCACAGGTAAGAGGAGCAAGACCCCAGGCTCTTGGCTCCAAGCATTGGGGTGTGTCATCAGGTATCTTTCTGTCCACAGGTCCCATATTGTTGAGGTCTATGCAACAGCCAGAGGACCAGGAACTTAGCTCCACCCCACCATCCAAAGCCCTGGGAGCCTGGCTGGCATGAGTGCTCCATCTCCTCCTCCCTGACGGAACAGACTGCCGGGGCTTCACCACAGGGCAGGACAGGTGCTCCTCCCAGTCCTGCAGGGTGTTGCCAGAGAACACCTAAGTGGTGGCAGGAACAGGCCCTGCCTCACTGTGGTGGAGAGCCTGGGTTTTAGCTTCCTTCTACCAGAAAAAAGCACTCCTCCCCATCAGAACGGACTCAAAACACCAGCTAGGTTTTAATTAGACCCAAGTCTCAGAATACAACAGAAACCTATAGATCTCAACCAAAACTATGTGTCACAGCAAGAAGACAGATCTCAACTGAGAAAAGAACACCAAGTCCAGGTGTCAGAGAAGTCACAGTTATCTGGCAAAGATTAAAGTCACTAAAGCAGCCACAATGAAAATGCTTCAACAAGCAATTACAAACACGCCTGAAATAAGTAAGAGCTTCCACACAAAAATTATAAGATAAAGAACTGGAAACGTAGGCAGGGCATGGTGGCGCAGCCCTTTAATCCCAGCACTGGGGAGACATAGGTAGGAGGATCACCGTGGAGTTTGAGGCCAACATGGGACTACACAGTGAATTCCAGGTCAGCCTGGACTAGAGTGAGACCCAACCTCAATAAAGGAAAGAAAAAAGAATTGGAAACGTGAGAGCTGAAAAATACAGTTAACTGGTGGGCTGGAGAGATGGCTCAGCAGTTAAGGCATTGCCTGCAAAGCCTAATGACTGGGGTTTGGTTCCCCAGGACCCACAAAAAGCAAAATGCACAAGGTGGTGCATGCCTCTGGAGTTCACTTGCAGTGGCTAGAGGCCCTGGCATGCCCATTCATATATTTTCTCTCTCTCTCGTGTTTGCAAATAAATAAAAATATGTTTTTAAAAATTAGCAGTCATGGGCTGGAGAGATGGCTCAGTGGTTAAGGCACTTGCCTCCAGTGCCTAAGCCCCCCCCCTTCAATTCCCCAGGACCCACATAAGCCAGACCCCACAAGGTGGTGGCCCTGGTGCGCTCTCTCGCTCTCTCTCTCTCTCTCTCTCTCTCTCTCTCTCTCTCTCTCTCTCTGCTTGAAAATGAATAAATAAAATATTTTTAAAAATTAGCAGTCATTCATAAAGAAAAAATTCAAAACAGTGAGAATAACAGGAAACCACTCATTCTCACATTCTCGCTCTTTCCTTGCAAATAAATACAGTATTTTTAGAGCTCAACAGTGAAAGGGTATAACGCATTCAACTAGAGCTCATCGCCACCATCAGGGAAATAAATGCCAGTCAGAATGACAGGGACACCCCTGGTGGGGGGGTCACCCGTGCACCCTCGGTGGGTACAGCCACTCCAGAGAACGGGAGTTCCTCAGCATAATAAAGAGCAGTTGCCACCAGCAGCCCAGAGGTTCTCCGGGTGGGTCCCCCGAGGATGAAGCTTTACAAGAACTGGAACCGTGGTGCACAGGTGGGACCAGCGTCCTGCAACACCCGCGTACCCACGGCGCCCTGAGCCCGCAGCCGCCACGCGCGGCCTCAGGGTCCCCGATCCCCGGCCCCCGGCCGTGACACTCACAGTACTTGATGACCGCGATGTTGACCGGCGCGGTGCAGGTCACCATCACCTGCGGCTTTTCGGAGGCCATAGTCCCAGTGTCAGGCGTCCAGCGTTCAGGGCAGCCGGGCTGCCGTAGCCGACCGGGTCTCTAAAGGTCCGCCGCCTCACGCGCTGCCACGCGATTGGTCACAGCGGACCCGCTGCTAGCGCATCGTCCAATCGACGGCAGGCCGAGCCCTGCGATCCATCTCTTAACCAATAGGAAGAATCGGACCATGGGCCGCCGACGCTGATCCCGCCCCCTCTCTGCCCAGGGCCTGCCAACCAGACTGCGCGAGGGGCGGGGCCTGCTCTAGGGCGGGACTCGCAGGGGTGGGGCCTGCGCGGGGCGGGGCCTATCAGGGGCGGGGCTTGCTCAGGGGTAGGGCCGCGCGGGGCGGGGCCTGTGCTCGCGCTGTGGGCGCTTGGGTGAGGTCTGCGCAGGCGCGAGGAGGCGGCCTTGGGGAGCCGGCCCTGGACCTCCGACCGTGGTCCCCGAGGGTCCAGGCTGAGGTCTGTCCACGCTAGCGTCCCTGGACGCCGCATCCCGGGGCTCCCCGGCTCTCAGCCCAGGGTTCTCCCGGAGCCTCAAACCCACGCGAGCATCCTAGCTTCTCTGATGACAATCTGATCCGCGCCCACAGTCTGGGTTCTCATCCTGGAGTTTTGTGCTCACCATCTTGGGGTCCTGGGTCTCCACCCCACAATCTGGGGTCTCCATGGCCTGTGTGAGTCATCTAGGTTAGCAGGGGTATCGAGTTACAGCCGAGGCATGGCATTTTTAATTGCCCCCTCCCACACACACACACTTGAATTCCATATTAGGAAAGACTTTTGCCATTTTTTTCACAGCTGAAATAGACTGAGACATGTCTTTATAGTTCGTTTTTATTTATGGTTGAATATAGATAGCAAAATTTGACCACTTACCTTAGTATGTTCACTTGGTTTCTCACCCCTGTGGGTTCCCAGAACTTTCGTGTCATTCCCAACAGAAACTGTCCCCCATTAAAAACAACATCCCATATCCTCTTTCTCATTTATTTATTTATTTATTATCTGTTTGTTTTGTTTGTTTCAAGGTAGGATCTCACTCTAGCCCAGGCTAACCTTGAATTCACTATGTAGTCTCGGGGTGGCCTCAAACTCATGGTGATCCTCCTACCTCTGTTTTCTCAAGTGCTGGGATTAAAGGCGTTGCCCCATCACACTGGGCTCTGTTGACATTTTGAAAGAGACAGGAGAAAGCTAGCTTCTTTCAGGCAGTTAGTCAGGGCAGAAGCCCGAAGAGGGAATCAGGAGATGTCACCCTGCTGACCTGGACAGAGCTGGAATTCAGCCGCTGACCCACAAGTGGCTGCAGCGCCCTCTACTGCTTCCCCAGCGTAGCACACTGCCTAGGTGGACTAGCCTCTGGGTGGCCACCTGAGTCCACCAGGAACCAGTCAGGTCTGACAGAAATCCATCCTGATCACCTCCCAAGGCTTGTCTCCATTCCACTTTGGAGACGTTGATCTGAGCTTCTTTCGTCTGAACAGAAGTGTCCCAGCCGGCTGAGGGAGGAGTGCTCCTCTGGGTACCTGTCTGGGTATTTCTCTGCATTCCTCACATATATTTGGTTTCCAGTTGTCTTTTTCACTTTGTTTTGAGTTTCCTTTACTCTCAGGGTCTATCACATATGTAATTCCTCCAAACTCTGGGTATAACACGTGGAAGAACTCTCTTGACTTTCTTTCCTTTCTACTCATTTTTCCAGACGTCTGAATTTTCTGACCTCTGCTTTGGCACTTTCTCTCTGTTACCCTTCGTTAAGCCCTGAGCCCATCACTACCTGGTTTTTTGTTTGTTTGTTTGTTTTTTATTTTATTTTTTTTTTGAGGTAGGATCTCACTGTAACCCAGGCTGACCTGGAATTCACTATGTAGTCTCAGCCTGGCCTTGAACTCAACAGCGATCTTCCTACCTCTGCCTCCCTCCCGAGTGCTGGGATTAAAGGCATGCATCACCATGCTCACCTTCTAATTTATGTATGTATGTATATTTGTAAGCAGAGGGTGACATAAAGAGATAATGGGTATGCCAAATAAATTCCAGATGCATGTGCCCTTTGTTGTCTGACTTTTCCGTGGGTACTGGGGAATTGAACCCAGGTTGTCAGGCTTTCCAGGCAAGCGCCTTAACCGCTGAGCCATCTCTCCAGCCCACTACCTAATCTCATAACTTTCTTCTATGTGGAAGTACAGGACTGACACATTTATGCTTTGCTCCCACATGAGTGTGCGACTGTTTCTTACAAGTCTTTTGTCATGGGCTTCTAGGGCCTGCCTTCTACATTTATAACTGTTCTTAGATACATAATTAATAATCCATAAATAAACTCAATAATTCATAAGTTATCCTTCTCAGTCTAATTTTTTCAATTTTGGACAAGATCCCAAAAGTTGGGGTTCACAGGCCTTGGGAACCCCTCCTGAACCCCAAAATGCTACATAAATTTTTATGCCCAATACAGGTGAATAGCTTTTTGCTTATATTGCTTTTTCATTTTATGTATTTCTTGGAAATCATCCCAAATTAGTTCCAAAGGAATTTCCCTATCAGCTATTCAGCCCATCCCTTTTTAATGGGCAATTGGGTTGTTACCAGGTTGGGTGGTCTTTTGTTTTTGTTTTTGTTTTTGTTTTAATATTTTATTTATTCACCTTCAAGCAGAGAGAGAGAGAGAGAGAGAGAGAGAGAGAGAGAGAGAGAGAGAGAGAGAGAGCACCAGGGCCACCACCTTGTGGGTCTGGCTCATGTGGTTACTGGGGAATTGAACCCAGGGCCTTAGGCACTGGAGGCAAGTGCCTCAACCGCTGAGCCATCTCCCCAGCCCGGTTTTTTGTTTTATTTTGTTTTAGACTCTCAGTGCATTTCTACATATTTTAAGCCAGAGTCTCTTGCCAGCCAATTAATGTCAAACATATGCACTGCTTTTTATGTCTGGCTTTCTGTGGGTGCTGGGGCATTGAACCTGGGCTGATAGGCTTTGCAAGGAGGCACCTTTACCTCCTGAGCCATCTCTCCCTGACCTCCATTTCTGCATACTTTGTACAAGTGATGTTTCTGTAAGAAAGATTCCTGAAGGTGAAGTGTCCACCCGTGCCAAGTAACTCTGTGCCCGAGGCAGTTTTGATAGCTGTTGGCCTGTTGCCCTCTCTGAACTTGGATTGACTGCTAACTCTCTCCACCTGTGTGAGGGTGGGCACATATCTGTCTGGCTGATTGCTGACCAATGGTATCAGTGTTGCATTTCCAATGCCCTTGTGTTTAATTTCTCTGTTGCTTCACAGTGTAAATCAGTAGTACTTCGTTTCCACAAGTGCTGGAAGGTTCTCAGGGCAACAGTCTGGGCACTTTCACTGTGCCACTTGGCAATGGAGAGAGCCAGAGATCACCCACCTGTGAACCTCATTAACTTGCTACTGACAAGGAGGACGAAGACATCTTTGAATCAACTGTTTATGCAAGGTACTGGGCCAGGTGCAAGCCTGTGCTCGCTACCAGATTTGCTGTTTATGATCCCAGCAGAATAAATACACGGTTTAAAGTCAATAAACACAGACAGGTGTGGTGGCTTACATCTGTGATCCCAGGACCAGAAGAAGCAGGAGGATGACCATGAGCTTGAGGCCAGCCTAGGTCTAACATAACATAAAATAAAATAAAATATAAAATAAATAAAATGTCCCTATCACACTCACTCACCCAATTCCAGCTCATCAGAAGCAGCTGCTTTCTCCCATTTTCTTCCATGTTTCTTCTGCATTTTCGATAACACGTATTAATTACAAGCTGAGCATCTCTAACTTGCAAAACTCAAATGCAAAATGCTCTTAGCATCTGAAAAATTTACTATTATTTTTTTTTTTGAGGCAGGTCTCACTCTATTCCAGGCTGACCTGGAACCCACTCTGTAGCACCAAGCTGGCCTCAAACTCACTATGTATGATGGTCAAACCTTTTTTTTTTGTTTGTTTGTTTTTCGAGGTAGGGTCTCACTCTAGTCCAGGCTGACCTGGAATTCACTATGTAGTCTCAGGGTGGCCTTGAACTCACGGCGATCCTCCTACCTCTGCCTCCGAGTGCTAGGATTAAAGGCGTGCACCACTATGCCCAGCACAGGCATATATTTTTGAGTAAACCTCCTACTTGAGCCCCTTGCAGGCAGGCAGGTCCCTGCTCCAGGGGACATGTCACTGGGGGCAGATCTTGGAGTCCAGCCCTCAGGTGTACAAAGAAGTTGGAACTCAGGTGGTTCTGTGGTGCTGGCTGTTGGTGACGTCGCTCTGCTTGGATCTATGAAAGGGATCCAGGGTCTTCCACCATTGATGGTGCTCCCCCAGAATTTGAAAGCCTATGAGCATCTGGCCTAAAGCAAATATTCTTTCTCTGACAGGGGTGGGGTTGGGGGGGCATATAACTTGGAGGCTCACGCATCTTTCATAAAGGAGGTCAGCTCTCCATGCTGACATCAGGCTGGTGAGGACCCCCAAATTCACAGGACTTTTCTTTCTCTTTCTCTCTCTTTTTTGTACATGTATGCATGTATGATGTGCAGGTATATACAGGTTCCCATATATGTGCATGCACACACACACACGTGTGGGTGCAAGTGCATGTGTGTGGGGGTGCATGTGGAGGCCAATGTCAGAAGTCTTTAATTGCTTTCCACGTTATTTATTAAGACAGGGTCTCAGCACTCAGAGGCAGTGATAGGAGGATCGCCATGAGTTCAAGGCCAGCCTGAGATTACATAGTGAATTTCAGGTCAGTCTGGGCTAGAGCGAGACCCTACCTTGAAAAACCAAAAACAAAACAAAAAAAAAGACAGAGTCTTTCAGAGATATGCCAGGGACTCCCTGTCTTGGTGTTCCCAAGCACTGGGATTACAGGCATGCACAGTCCTGGTATTTACCTGGGAAATGGGGATCCAAACTTGGGTCCTGAAGTCTCCATAGCAAGTGCTTTACTTGACTGAGTTGTTTTCCCAGCCCCAACAGGGATTCCCGTTTTTATTCATTTTTGGGATTCCCTTAAATAACCATGTGAAAGGAATATCTTCCCTCACTTTCATGGTTTTGTTAGGGGATGCGGGGTTAATACCTGTTGGATCATGGTGGGGTGATAAACAAGAGAATAGGAACTTTATTTATGGGTATGTTTATTTTTCTGGGGGATGGATTCCAAGACTTTCTGTGTATATTAAGCAAGTGTTCTCTACCTCTGAGCCACACTCCAGCCTGGAGAAAAGGAACTCTAAAATACATACCTACGAGTATGCACACGGTATGTTTGATGCCAGGTGTGCAAAGGGGCCAGGAGGGCTTCCAAGAGAAAGGGCAGATCAAGCTAAGTGTCAAGAGTAGGCAGTCCTCTGGCCTCCTTGTATGGACAGCAACATAAAAGCCACGGAGGTGGAGCAAGAATGTTATTTCTCAGAGGGCAGCATGCACAGGAGACATCCAAGGTCTCATTAAGATGCATATTCCGGGCTGGAGAGATGGCTCAGCAGTTAAGGCACTTGCCTGCAAAGCCTAACAACTTGGGGTCAATTCCCCAGTACCCACATAAGCCAGATGCACAAGGTGCATCTAGTGGCCAGAGGCCCTGGTAAGCCCATTCTGTCTGTCTGTCTCTCTGCTTGAAAATAAATAAATAATTTTTTTTTTTTTGGTTTTTCGAAGTAGGGTCTCGCTCTAGTCCAGGCTGACCTGGAATTCACTGTGTAGTCTCAGGCTGGCCTTGAACTCACAGCAATCCTCCTACCTCTGCCTCCCAAGTGCTGGGATTAAAGGCGTGCGCCACCACGCCCGGCTTAAATAATTTATTTTTTAAAAAGATGCAAACTGGGTTTGGTGGTGTATGTAGGAGGATCCTTGTGAGCTGGAGGCCACCCTGAGACTGCACAGTGAATTCCAGGGCAGCCTGGGCTACAGCAAGATTCTACCATGAAAAACAAAAAAGGGCTGGAGAGATCGCTCAGTGGTTAAGGCACTTGCTTGTAAAACTTAATGACCTGAGTTTGTATTCCTCAGTACCCACGTGAAGTGAGACGCACAAAGGGGTTAGGGACCTGGTGAGCCCATTCTATCTCTGTCTGTCTGTCTGTCTCTGTCTCTCTCTGTTTGCAAATAAATACCAAAAAAAAAGCAATAACAAAAAAGATTCATATTCCCACTTGGGCCTGGGTGGGCCTGGGTCCTGCATTTCTTGTACTGCCCAGTGGTGCTGATGTATGTGGAGGGCTCCAGAGTGAGTGGCATAAACAGATTGTGGTATCCTGCTAAAGGGATATAGGGTTTTGCTGAGTTTGGCAGGCTTCCGGGACTGTCTCCTTCTGATAAGGAAGTCGAGGCAGTCTGAGGACCCCTATAAATCTCAGTGAATCCTGGACACTCCAGCCCCCAGGCAGGCCACAGCTGTGCCTTGAGATAAGCAGGCAATTCAAGGCCTAAACTTAGTCCAGCTGCAATAACAAACCTAAACAATAAGGGTACATTTCTTCTGTTGACATCACCATTCTATACATGTCTGTATAGAGTCATGTAGGCCCCTCAATTTATCTATGCAAAATAGGTATCCAAAGAGTACTGGCCCCTACCAATCAAATCATGAGATGTACACAGATCTTGCCCCTACCAATCCCCTTGCTGCCTATGCTCCTACCTCTGACTTTTCCTCTATATAAACAACTGCTATCTATACAATAAACGAAAACTGCCCACTGCCGCGTTTTCCCAAGAGTCTTTGTCTCTCGCCGGCTCACAGCTATTCCAAGCCTCTGCTCACCCAGCTCCATGGACAAACAGGGAGTTGATGCATGCTGCAACTTCCCCACTAACCCACGGACCCACAACAGATGATAAGATGAACATGGTCTTAGAGTCACACAGGCCTCAGTTTACCCATGTGTAAAACAGGGAATGTTTTCTATAGAGATAATGAAAGGCATTAACAGGTCTGGAGACATGATTCAACAGTCAAGGGCACTTCCTGTGTGAGCATGGGGGCCTGAAGGAGACTGGCACCTTCTGAATTCAAATCTTCAGAACCCTGGACTGGGCTTAGTGGCTAAAGGCATTTGCTTGCAAAGCCTGACAGTCCAGGTTTGATTCCCCAGTACCCACACAAGCCAGCTGCACAAAGTGGTGCATGCATCTGGTGTTTGTGTGCAGCAGAGAAAAACCCTGATGCACACATACTCACTGTGTATCTGTCTTTCTGTCTGTATCTCAAATAAAGAAATAAATGAAAATACTTCGAAATCTCCAAAGCCTACATAAACATCTGGGCACAGCTATACACACCTGTAACTCCAGTCCTGTGGGGAGCAGAGATCAGAGAATCCCTGGGGCTCACAAACAGAATTAGTAAGACACTCTGACTAATGGAGAGGATCCCTTCCACAGCACCACAACCTCACATACACATGTGCATACACCACACCCGCCACATCACAAATACTAAACACACACAAGTATTAACCTAGATTAGCAGAAGTGGCCTAGGGCAGAGTTTGGACAGGTAAGCCCCAAGTAAATGAAGACCTGGTGCATCGTCTGATAGTGTGAGAAAAGAAAGTGCTGCCCAAAGTGGAAATGACTGTGGGGGGGGGGAGGGGTTGTTCATGAGGTTTAGAGATAGAGTCTTGCTATATGGCTCAGGCTGGTCTGGTCCTCACTACGTAGTCAAGACTAACCTCAAACTTGCAGTGATCCTCCTGCCTCTGCTTCCCAAGTGCTGGGATGACAAGTGTGCACCACCATGTCTGGCTTTGTTGCATGACTGTTCCTGGGGAGACATGAACATTTAAATATCTATCCCCAAGATAGGACACTGAGGACAGATTGAAGACAGGAAATTCTTGCTATCTCAATCCCAGGAGTCTATGGCCTTGTGGGAAGTGCAGGAAGGAGTCCAGCAACTCTGGGCTGGGACAGCTGGCAGGAGAGGCTGCAGCCAGCCCCTGGGGGTCTGCGGAGGGCTTCAGAGGAATTAAGGCCCAGGGTCGCTAAGAGACATTCAAATTGTGTTTTAGTTGTCATATCTTTTTTCTTCCTTGGTCCCTTCCCTTCCCCTCTCCTCTCCCCTTCCTCCCTCCCTCCCTCCCTTCCTTCTTTCCTATACTGGGTATGGCACCCAGAACCCTGGGCATGGTAGACAAGACCTCTACCATTGAGCGCCATCCCCAATTCATATATATATATACATATATATATACATATATATATGTATATATATATGTATGTATATGTATGTATGTATTCAGTGCCAAGGATCAAACTTCTTGGGCTTCGTACATGCTAGACACCAAGGATCTCTTTCCTGGTGTTCATTCAAATTCCAGCATAGAACTTAGTGAGGCCTCCTTTTTTGCATATGAAAAAGCTGGCTATATGCTGGTACTCCATGAGGACAGGATGCTTGAGGCTGGGTGAGGGAAAGTATGGCCATGTAGTGTCCTCCTGAGCCACCCAGGAGCTAAGCTGCTGTCCCTGGGATGTTCACACCCACAGGCGGGGCAGCCTGGAAATTTGTGTTCCATCAAGCTCTGCCAGTAAGCTATTCTTAGCCATGTGGGTGCAGCCAGAAGTGGGCTCTCTGAGTATAGATAGTAACAAGCGGGCTATTTTCAAACACCTAGAGAACCCCCTAGAATATTATGGGCCAAAAAGATATTTATAGAACCCCTTGGGACTTGGAAGCGATAGCCATAACCTTAGTGCCTCTTTGGCTTTCAGAAGAGGCTTCTTTCAACAAGGTATGGGAAGAGGAACCGGGTCACCTAAAGGCCTGCTGTTCCTCATACACCTGTTTCCAAGAGGCCTTGCATACTGGTCCACCCCTGTTTCAGAGAGTAGTTGAGGCCCACAGGTCCTGTCCAGCAGGCACAGGGCCCGTGTGCCTCTACTGTTTCCCTCGGGAAGTCTTCATCTTCAAGGAAAACCTTACATTTACAATGGATTATACATTTCTTTTGTCTGGAATCTCACTGAGTTCTTAGGCCTCTTCTTCTACTAGATATAACTGGGCTGTGACTCACCAGGGGCCCCTTGTCCCTCCTCTGCCCCCGTTCCCACCTGGGAGAGAGGTTCCAACAATGTGTCTGGAAGTTTGCTCAAAAAGCCTTCATTGGGGAGGAAGGCAGAACTGTGGCAATAAAGACTTAGTAGGAGGGCTGGAGAGATGGCTCAGCAGTTAAGGCACTTGCCTCCAGTGCCTAAGGCCCTGGGTTCAATTCTCCAGGACCCACATAAACCAGACCCACAAGGTGGTGGCCCTGGTGCACTCTCTCTCTCTCTCTCTCTCTCTCTTCTCTCTCTCTCTCTTTCTCTCTGCTTGAAAATGAATAAATATTAAAAAAAAAGAGTACAACCTTTAAAAAAAGAGTTAGTAGGAGGCTGGAGAAATGGCTCAGTGGTTAAGGCACTTACCTGTAAAGCCTAACAACCCAAGTTTGATTCTCCAATACCCATGTAAAGCCAGATGCACAAAATGGTGCATGCATCTGGAGTTTGTTTGCAGAGGCTGGAGGTCCTGGTGTGCCCATGCTCACTTTCATTTCCCCCCCCCTCAAGACTACAGAGTGAGTTCCAGGTCATCCTGGGCTAGAGTGAGGTTCTACCTCAAATGAACAAACAAACGAATTGGTAGGAAAAAGCAGCCAGGCAGGGGATGGCAAACAACCATCCCACAGAAAGAGCTGGTCAAGTCTACTTCACCCAGGGACACCTCTCCAGATCCTCATTCTGTAGGTGTGGGAACCGGCCTCTAGAAATCCATTGTGACATGCAGTGCCCCAGCAAAATAAAGTGAAGAAGGATACCACAAAGTGCCAGGTTGGATGGATGGACACAGGCAGAGGGGTCCCCAAATACAGGTGTTCACACAGGTTAGCATTGCCGGCTGGCTTCTGTGGCCTGACTTCATCCTGGCTTGCTAAGTGGAAAGTCTCCTCCATTCATTCCCTATTAGTTCCCTGGCAGGTGCCTGTGCCTTCTTCTACTCCTCTGCCAGCCCAGATATAAATATAAGAGCATTTTCCATGGGCTGGTACCAAAAGGAAAACATTTGGCTTTATTTTAGGCCTGTGAGATTCCCTGCCTTCAAACCCGACAGGTGCGACCTCCCCATTTAGACATGAGGGGCCAGAAATAGAACACAATCTACAATATAGCTTCCTTTAGGCATCTGGGTGCTATTTTCGAAGCATGCTCCTGTGAGGTGCCCAGGCTCATGTTGACTGGGACTCTGGTCTGTGCTGGTCTCTGAAGACCCTTCATTGGGCTTCTTGACCTGCTTTGGCAGCAGGTGGCAGGTGCTTTGGGGCAGGATCCCTGTTCTCTCTTCATCCCTCAGTTTGCGCAGACATGGAGGGAGAGTAGAGGAGGGGACTCTTCAACCTTTGGCTGTCTCTGTGATCCCGTGTAGACTCAGAGAAGGAGCCCCTTGCCTTGCTCTGAGCAGGAGGGCCTTGGAAGATGACTTGACAAACCATGTTACTGGTTTTCTTTTTTTGGCTGACAACTTCAGAACACAACCCTGGAAATGGGTCTTTGCAGTTGATAAGACAAGGTCATTCTGGAGGAAGGTGGACTCTAATGGAATGGCTGGTGACTTCAGAAGGGGAGAGGGACACACAGGGACAAAGACATGTGACCGCTAAGACAGAGATAGTGGAGTTGCTCCCACAGGCCAAGGACAGCAAGGAATGTCAGCCACCTCCTGCCTTCGAAGGCCACCTTGGGCCAAAACTTGTGGCTTCCAGAACTGTGATAGGGTTCAATTCCACTCAGTGGACAACCCTGCCCCATGAAGGGGGCCCCGTGGGAAGCCAGTTGTCTGGGTACAGGAGTGTAACTATCTCGGAGCACCTCCCTCTACCAATGGGCACAGGTCTGGTGCAGTTTTCACTGGGGAGGGCGGTCTCTTTGTATCTCCCACAGTCCACAGAGTCAAGCCAAACCCAAGCATTGCGGGGCACTCAAGTCCAGCCTATGCTCCAAAGATCCTGTCTCAGAACAGTTTCATGTTGGGAGGCCCCTAAAGCACCTCACAGGGCCGTTAGGAAAGCAGCTTCAAGGTTGGAGACTAGAGCACCCTGTGTGGCATGTGTGGTCCCGCAAGCCCTCCTGAGTGTTCACTGTCACAGAGGGAGGCTCAGCAGGCTCCTTCAGTTCAGGGAGCTGGAAGCCTTGGCCATCAGGCTCCAGCCCAAGGCCTAGACCATAGGTGGCTGACTCCTCTCCCTAGCCCAGAAGTGGAGTGGCTGATGGCCTCT
Source organism: Zapus hudsonius (assembly GCA_004024765.1). NCBI lineage: Eukaryota > Metazoa > Chordata > Mammalia > Rodentia > Dipodidae > Zapus > Zapus hudsonius. Next base: position 14,445 of record PVHP010004406.1, read on the forward strand.
CTGGAACTTTCTACCTATATCCTCCATGGGGAATGTCATGGACTCTCTCTCTCTTTGGTGGATTCAGTGGGCCTCCTTGCTCTGTCCTAGGAGCCACCTGGGGTCAATCCCACACACTTGAGAGCCTTACTCTCTCTCATACCTGGACTGCCCCCCACCCACACAAGCCACCTCCCTAGTCTCCAGCCTTGATTCCATCCAAGATGTCCTCTCGTGGGCCCCTTGCCCTTTATTCCTTGAAGCCAAGCTGTTTCCTGAGGCTCCTGTTTGGATCTCATTTCCTCCAGGGAGGGCACCAGGCTCGCTCGCTCATGGGGTCCTGTAACACTCTGGTACAATGCCTTTACCCTTTCCTGTGCCAGGAAGGGCCCAAGTTATCTGGGATCCCGTTACCCCTGTAGACTTTCACCTCCTCCTTAGACCCAGGAGACTGATCAAAATGGAAGACTTCAAGGAACACTGGGACAGAATGTGGGGACTTTATTACCTACCCCACAGCTGTTCCCCTGAGAAGTCAGCAAGCCGCCAAGTCCAGCTCCCAGTCTGAGTACCACAAATACCTAGGCAGAAGTCAACCCAAGCACCCACCTCATCCTCTCTGCCTTGCTCTGTCCTAAGGGATAGAGGGGAGGGTCAGGATGCATGTGTCTGTGTATGTTCACGTACGCATGCGTGTACATATGTATGCACACACTGGACAAGAGACAACACGTTCCACATCCCAGGCCAAAGGCAAGTGAGGCTGGCTGAGAGGTAGCTGTGCCTTCTGAGGTCACACACACAATGTATCTGCCTCAAGTGAAAATACTCATTTCAAGTTGTCTGCAGAGGACCTGGGGCCAGTTCACGGGTATCATGGCAGGATGTGTCCGATGTTAGTGACCGTCTTTCAACAGTCTCTCTTTTTCAGAATAGGACCAGCAAGTAGGCCATGATGAAAATAGAACCGAGGTCCTCATTTTGGTGACAAGTCTCCTGGTGACAAGTCTCCTGATGGCCCTATTGAGCTTCTTGGCTCTGCCTTGACATAAGCCAACAGTGGGCTGGGCTCCTGCCCTCTATGACGCTGGCTCTTAAGTTGCCCAGTACTGTTGGCCCTTGTCCCCTCCACCCTGCTGTGCCTCTAGGGGCCAGGGCAGCAGCTAGCTTCCTCGTGTCGCACCAGGAGTGACATACGGGAGAAAGTCTTGGAGCAGACCTTGCACCGGTACTTCTTGGTACCAGCATGAGTCTGCAGATGAGCCCGTAGGTTGGAGCGGTCGGCGAAAGCCCTGCTACAGTGGGGGCAAGTGTAGGGCTTCTCACCTGCGGGAGGAAGATGGGAGGCCAGGTGAGTGACCACAGCCAGGACAATGCCACAGGCGGCAGCCAAAGGTGAAGAGTTTCCATCTATCAATAAATAACCCACTGTGGCCCTCATACTGCTTGCCACAGCCACAGCCCCAAAAGGCAGGTGAATGTCACCCTGGGTGGGACCACAGCATCAGAGGCCCATCCTAGCTGCTGCTCTCATGTTCCTGTCAGTCCCTCCTGCAGCCTGACTGAGAAGTAGTGGAAGCCTCTGGCAGATCTTCCTGGCCACTGGCCAGTGGAAAATGGCGTCACTGGGCTCCAGCTGAGGCCGCTATGAGGGCAGAGCTGGACAGAGGGAGCTTGGATGGAGGCACCACCTCCAATCAGGATGACTGGGAGTTGGGACAAAGTCTTTCTCCTGGGACCTCGGATCAGGACAACTGACCCTACACAGAACGGAATGGGAGGAAACCATGAGAACTGTCAGGGTCTACAGCCTGTATAACTCTGAAATACCGGTTGGCAGTCCCCAAGGAACCTGCCTGCTCCATCTCTCCAGAGTCTCTGTCTCCCTCCAGGGCATGTGTCCTGCTGGAATCCTCCCCCTCTCCCACTGCCCTGGTCTTGGAGCCACAGAATATGGGGCAGACAGGTCCCACAGAGACCCAGCACATTCCCAATGTAACAGGCTGAGTTGGGCAGCTCCTTACAGATATCCGTGTCCTGACTCTTGCTCTCTGGCCCCATTTGGAAATAGGGTCTTTGCAAAAATAATTGAGTTAAGATGAGGTCATTTGGATGAATCCTAATTCCATGATTGACAGGAGTGTCCTAACGGCAGAGAGAGATGTGGACGCAGGCACTCAGGGGAGAAGGTGTTAGGAAGACAGAGATGTGGCCACAGCCAAGGAGTGGAGCAGCTGCCAGGAGCTGAGAGTCAGGGAGGCTCCGATGTAAGAGGTTTTGTGTTAGCAGGTGCAAGAGGTACAAAGGTCCCCAAAGACAGAGTCCTCCACCCTGAGCTGAATGAGATCAGCTCTCCCCATTTTCTGACCTTCTGCCCTTCTTCCAACCCAGATCCTTCCCCCAGACCACAGTCCTGCTGGCCTACCTGTGTGGGTGCGGATGTGGCCCTGGAGGAGCCAGGGCCTGGAGAAGGCCTTGCCACACACCTTGCAGACACAGGGCAGCGTGTGGGTGCGGATGTGCATCTTGAGGGCACCCAGGCTGACATACTCCTTGTCACAGTACCTGCAGGTAAAGGCACGCCCACCTGGCAGGTGGCAGTGGAGCTGCTGGTGTCTGGCCAGGCCAGCCAGTGTGTGATAGGGCTTGTGGCAACGGATGCACTCGAAGCCACCTGGGGTACGAGGTGTCCCCTCAGCCCTTAGATGTTTGTCCGGTACCCCACCTACATTGGGACCCAGGATTGGGGGCCACCGTGTCGGCAGCATCAGCAGCGGGGGCAGGTTGAGGTGATTCAGGCTGTCTTTGAGGGGTATGCTGGGGGTCCAGGCAGCCCTAGGACCTGTCCAGCTGATTTCCTGGAGGTCTGGCCCAGAAGGCCTCAGAACTTCCTCCTGTTGTTGCAAGAGAGGCAGCGAGACGCAGGTGATGGCAGAGGTGCTGTCCCAGGGCTGTGGAGGGTCACAAGGCGCGGAAGGAACCTCCTTGTCTGTGGGGCAGGGGGGCTCCAACAGCCCCCCACAGGTCAAACAGGAGTCACTGGCTTCTAGAAGGGCAGAGGGGATAGAAAACATATAGTGAGGACTCATCTAACTGCAGCCCTGTCCGTCTTATGGGCCATCCGCAGTTGGCATGGAACAGAAGTTGCAAAGTCTCATATATCCCCATCATACAAGAGATGAAAGTGCTACTCACAGGGAGAAAATGCTGGAGCTCCAGTATAGCTCCACTGCCACAAGCCTAGGTGACATACTGAGACCCCAAAGAAACCATCCAGGCCAGGCAGCCTGTCCCCGGGACCCTTCTTCATTTCACCACTGGATTTGAGGGGCAGCCAGGGCCATGACCCTCACTCAGGCTCCTACACTGTGGTGGCAGCATGAGCTCAGCGCACAAGACGCCTGGTAAAACCAGCCCCACCCCCACCCCAGCAGCCAGCAGCCAGTCACTGCATAATCACCCCTGTGGCGTCTCCTCCAGTGTGTCATCCTGGCCACCGGGCAGCACACACTTGCTGCCCTGGGGACACACACTAGTATGCTCAGCCAGGTGTGTAGCCGGAGCTCACATCTGCTGCTTCCTTAGGCAGCCTGGCTTGGAGTGTCCTCGGGCTGTGGTTTCTGTATTTGTGATCAGCATGCCATGTGTTTCATCAGATAATGCCAGTTACCCTCAATGAAGTAGTCAGTCTGAGGGGAAGAGGCAAATCCTAAGAAAGCCCAAACTGCCCAATAGCCTCTCTCCATCCATTTCTTCGTGTGTTGAGATAAATCTCTGTCCCCATTTCTTCCTCTGCGCTGAGGCTTTGGGTAGAAAAGACAATTCATAAAATGGGAGGAAAGATTTGAAGTCAGATGTTTGGTCAGGAACTACTAACTAGACTATAAAGAATGTTTTCAACTCCACAATAAAAAGTCAAATAGAGGCCGGGCATGGTGGCGCACGCCTTTAATCCCAGCACTCGGGAGGCAGAGGTAGGAGGATTGCCGTGAGTTCAAGGCCACCCTGAGACTACACAGTGAATTCCAGGTCAGCCTGGACTAGAGCAAGACCCTACCTCGAAACCTCCCCCCCCCAAAAAAAAAGCAGAGGTAGGAGGATCGCTATGAGTTCAAAGCCACCCTGAGAATACATAGTAAATTCCAGGTCAGCCTGGGCTAGAGGGAGACCCTACCTCGAAACAAACAAACAAAAAAAAAGTGGTGCAAGTGTCTGGCATTTCACTTGCAGTGGCAAGAGGCCTGGCATGCTTTCATTCTCTCTCTCTCTCTCTCTCTCTCTCTCTCTCTCTCTCTCTCTCTCTCTCTCTCACACACACACACACACACACACACACACACACACACACACAAAACTAAATGGCAAGAAGAGTTAGAGAGATGGCTCAGCAGTTAAGAGCGCTTCCTGTGTAAGCATGAAAGCCAGAGAGACCACTGGAGTTCAATCGCTGGGATCCACAGGAACAGCTGGGTGTGGCCGTGAAGTTTTGTAATCCCAGTTCCAGAAACCCAAGAATCGCCAGAGCTCACAGAAAAATGAGAGCTCTGGGATCAGTAAGACTGGCTCAAACAGGAACGGGTGGAGGATCAATGGAGCAGGACACGAGACATTCCACTCCAGCCATTGTAGACAAGTGTACCCTGTTGCAGTGCAAGGACACATACATGTACATACACCCCCTCCCACACACATCACATTACACACACAAGCAAGAAAAAAAATAGGCAATGGGACGGAGAAATGGATCAGCGGTCAAGGCACTTGCCTGCAAAGCTTAACAACCTGGGTTGGATTCCCCAGTACCCAGCTACAGCCAGATGCACAAAGTGATGCATGCATCTGGAGTTTGTTTACAGCGGCTGGAGGCCTCACGCACCTGTTCTCTCAGTCTCTCTTCTATCTCTCTTGGCTTGCAAATAAATAAATAAATAAATAAATAAATAAATAAATAAATAAATAAATAAATGGGCAATAAGCACATGAGAAAGTCCTCAACCGCATTATGCAAATTAAAACAGTATTATGTAGATCAAAATCACTACAAACTGGCTCAGGCCTTTAATCCCAGAATTTGGAAGGCAGAGGTAAGAGGATCATCATGAGTTTGAGGCTAGCCTGAGACAACATAGTGAATTCCAGGTCGGCCTAGAAACGGGAAGTCAGAGTCCAAGTCCTTTCACTCCCTCCTGACCTCTCCCACCCAACCTCGTGAACTATAAAATGAGCCTGTCACATGTCAGGTTTTCTGTAAAACAGGTAAGACTCAGCCTGGGAGTCTGTGGGGGCCAGAGCTCTGGAAAGCATCATTTGCAGGAGAAAGTCATGTCCTTGGGTGTCTATGGCTGGGGCCTAGGTTTCACTACAGAGCCAAACCCCGTATGTGCATGGTGTCCACCCCACAGGCAGAGTCAGGAAAGGGACCCCTGGCCAGGCGCTAGTGACCATGGTTTCTGCTAATGCCTTCCCCACATTTTCCTGCTCTTTTGTGCTGGCTCCTCCCTACTCCTCCTCCTGTTTTTTTTTTTTTGGGGGGGGTTCATGCTTTCTGGAAATCAAGTTCCTAGGAGAAGTTTCAGGGTCCTTCTGGCTGAGGGGTTCCCAGAGGACCGTAAACCTCAGCACCTCAGTCTATTCTAGGGTGACTTCCTGGCAAGAAGAGGGTCATCAGGGCCCTGGGGCCCTAGGAGAGCCAGGAGAAGAGACAGAGTGCTGAAGGGCAGAGAGATTGTCCTGGACAGTGTCCCTCATGGCACCCACCGGGAGGCCCTGCAGGGCATCATATTTGCTCACTGAGGTGGTAAGCTGGGATGTGCTGTAGGTGTGAACATCGCCCTGTAGCCGGTGGTGGAGTGCTTGCCTAGTCTGTGTGAAGCCCTGGCTCCCCCAGTAACACAAGATTAATGCTGTGTCCCATGTAAGTTCAAGTTTTCATCCTATCTGCAAGTACACTCACCCTAACTAACTGAAGTAAGTTTCATTTATTGCAAACCCTGCACTCTAATAGTTTCTGTTCTTTCTTCTGTTGCAAACTTATTGGTGGTGACTCATTGATTTCAAAATGCTCCCTAAGGAGTAGGATCCTGGACAGCACCCTCTGGTGGCAACCTGGGACTCATGAGGGTGGGGGGTCCCATCCCCTGCAGTGAACCCCTTGGTAGGGTTCACATGGGTGAAGCGTGCTGGCCAGAGTCCCTGTCTCCAACCAGGCACCCAGCAATGGGGGGGGGGTTCCTCCCAAGAAGTTGCTCAGCTGAGAAGAGGTAGCTCTGACTTAGTGCCTGCAGCAGGAGTCCTCTCCGCAGGTGCGCCAGCCCTCCCGCCCTTGAGCTCTGCAAGAAGCGGGATGCTGGACACCAGGAGAGTAAGAGAGCTTGGGGGGTGTGGGTGGAAGGCCACCAGAGAATGAGGCAAGCAGGTCCTCTATACCAGAGGGAGCCCACAACCACCCCCAGCCAGGATGCTCTAAGGGAGCCCTCACTCCCCTCCCCCCACTACTGCCTCTGGGAAGGTTTCCGGTTCAGTGGTCCAGTGGGACATTCTCTGGGTGGGTGGACACAGAACCTGGCTGGCCTTCTAGAACCAGATCCTTCCAGGTCTCTGCACAGAGAGGGTTCCAAGGTCCCCTTAGGTGGCACTGTAGTGTTGGGGATGGGCCCAGTTCACAGGGAGAGAACTGCAGGGAGTCCTGGAAGCCCAGAAAACTTCAAGCCTGGAGAAGAGCCCAGGATAGAGTGAGTCTCCCCCATGCCCTGGACACCTCCTTCCTGGAGTCCCAGGTCTCAGCCATGAAGGACACCTCAGCTCAGGTTGTGCTGGGGAATTAGTTCCTTGCCATCCCACCTGGGACAGGTGCGCTCCCCCCCCCCACGTCCCCAGGGACCTCAGGGCTCTGTCCCGTGCCGCAGCGCTGAGTCCCGGGCGAGCAGGCGGCCAGCCCCTACCTCTCTGCGTCTCCAGCTGCCCATAGTTGGGGACTCTGTGGCTCGAGTGCGTTTTCACCAGGAAGGAGCGCGGCATGGTGTTCTCTGGTACCGCGGCCGGCCGGGGCGCAAGCCCGCAAGGGGATCCCGGCCGCAGAGTCTGCCCCGCGGCAGGTGCGGGAAGGGTCAGGCTCATTAGCATAGCGCACCAGCTCAGCCAATCAAAGACGGGCGCGGCGGGGCGGGGCCGCGGCGCCACGCCCAGGACAGGTGCGCGGGCGGGGCCCGGACCGCGTGGCCGGTGGTGTCCGCCCCACGGGACTTGGCTGGCACGCGCCGCGGTCACGCACCGACCCCGCGGGGCTGGCCATTCAGCCACAGCGGATGAAAGGGCAGAGTTCAGAGTTGGATGGATAGCGGGCCGGGTTGGCAGAGCCCGGCGCTCAGAGAACCCTCGCTGCTCACCAGCCCACCTCCTCTGTATACGAGCACCCCAAGACTGACCCACCTGAGCGGCCACAGTGGTGACCCAGGCTCAGAACCATGGAACAGGTTATGGACACGCCCCCTGGAGGAGGCTCTTTCCAAGGGGATGTGAGTCCTGGAGGACCCCCCTCTTTGGAGCCCCTATCACCCCACATTCCCAGAAAGCTCATTGGGTTGGTACAGACAACAGTGGTTGGAATTCCCATAGTCATGGAAAATGCTGAACTGGGTTGGGTGGCACAATCATAGTTATGGGAAATACTGAAGGGCAAGTGGTGTGTGCTTGGGATCCCTTTACACAGAGTAGAGCGCAGGCCTGTCTGGTTCCTAGTTTTTGTTTTTTTAAAAAATATATATTTATTTGTGGCTGGGCGTGGTGGTGCACGCCTTTAATCCCAGCACTCGGGAGGCAGAGGTAGGAGGATTGCTGTGAGTTCAAGGCCACCCTGAGACTACATAGTGAATTCCAGGTCAGCCTGGACTAGAGCAAGACCCTACCTCGAAAATATATATATATATATATATAAATATGTATTGTTTGAGAGAATGAGAATAGGGACACTAGAGCCTCCTGCCCCTGTCAATGAACTCCAGATGCATGTGCCACCTAGTGTATTTGGCTTTAGGTGAGTACTGGGGAATCGAACCCGGGCCATCCAGCTTTGCAGCAAGCAACTTTAAGCGTTGAGCCATCCCTCCAGTCCCTTGTAGTTTTCTTTCATGTGGCTGTTTCATGACTTTAGGAATCCCATGGGACATGTCTGGATGGATGGACATAGCACCCACCTAGCCTCCTGAGAGTCATTGGGCAAGCTGTCTACCTAGCACTACTTTATACCAGATAACCTGGCACTTTTTGGCATCTGTGGGTTGGGGTGGGAAGGGAGATGATGAGTGTGTAGGCTGGGGAGATGGCAGGGTAAGAAGGCTGAGTCACACCAGTGTCCTCGTTCATTCGTGCAGTTGCAGGGCATGAGTAGCTGGGGGTCATTTCATTCCTATTTTGATTAAGAGAAAACCAAGGCTTTGAGAAATCTGAGGACAGCAGAATTGAAACCCAGCCCACACTTCTAGCTGTTAGCTGTGGTTTTGAGTGGTCGTCTCATCTATTGGGGGGTGACGGAGTGTGAAAGCCCAGGGCATCCGTGGCAGAGATACAGATCTCTCCTGTGGCCATGGCTTGGCACCACACTGCAGATGGACACGTGCTTGCCGGCTGCCCATTCACCTGTTCCTTGGCTGTGTAAGGTTTCTATTTGTAGTCTTTCTTTCCTCTCCCCTCCCAGACACAGATAAGGCCTGTGGATTCCTGAACCAGCCCCTCACCCACTGTGTGGCCACAGGTTAGGTGTTCCAAGTTCATCTCCTAATCCCCTTATTGAGGGTGCTCCGGCATGCCTGTGGGGAGCTGCTGGCTTCATGCAGCTATGGCCCAAGATCCCAAGGATCCTAGGCCCATCTTTGAGGTGAGGTCAGTGGCCCTAAGGACAGCCATCACCCCAAAGGAAGTTTGAGGTGTCCACAACTCAGATTTGCCCTCCTTATGGCTGTGCAGGCTCCTTATGGCTGTCAGTCATGATTCATGTTTGAGTCCAGCTGGCTCCATGGGTTGTCTGTCCTGTCCCCACACATGCAGTCCCTGACATGGAGAGTGGCTGGCTTCAGTACTGTCCCAAATCCTCTGAAGTGGAAAACCTCTCCTGTGGAGCTGAACTGATGCTCGGCTGGCTCAGATCTCTCCAGGTCTTTGTTTAAAGATGCTGCTGTCTCCATACCCAGGCCTTCTCTGCTGGCCTCCATATGCAGGAGGTCAGATCCAGGGACCAACTGAAAGGCTATAACAAGACTCTACAAGCCTCAAGCAGTTCCAGGAAGTCCCCAGAAACACTTGGGGCAGGCCAAGGGAGCAGCTAGTGCCCCTGGCAGAGTGAGGCAACAAGTGTCCCCAAGGTGGTATCCCACTGGGGCCTCTAACCAACATGCCTACAAGCAGACACCCCAACTTGTCCACACCTTGGTTGGTGGCACATGTGTGACCCAATTCAGAGACTGGGTCTGTGCAGATGTCACCAAGTCAAAAGGAGGTCATTAGGATGGGCTCTAACCTAATGACCAATGTCCTTGTAAAGGAAAAACTTGGATCTATGCATGCTCAGAGTAGAGGCACAGCCAGGCCATCAGAACAGGGGCTGCACAAGGACAGCCACACAGGAAGGGGGCTTGAGGTCTGAGCAGCCAACAGCTGGAGGTTCCCCCCTTACCCCCTCTACTCTCATTACAGCCTGCCATACACCTATACCTGGACTTCTTTTTTTTTTTTTTCGAGGTAGGGTCTCGCTCTAGTCCAGGCTGACCTGGAATTCACTATGTAGTCTCAGGGTGGCCTTGAACTCACGGCAATCCTCCTACCTCTGCCTCCCGAGTGCTGGGACTTCTGCACCCCACTTTGTGGTACTCTATTCCATCGGCCAAGGATGCTTGCACAGACAGCCACCTGGACAGGTGAGCGTGGCAGCGAGCCCAGGTCTGCTCTGCAGAAGTGTAACAACTTTGCATGTTGAGCACACCGCCACCCTCAATTCCACAGTGTGTGTGCGCCAACCTGCCTCGCATGCCATCTCTCCCTTATGTGCCTCTCAGTATTTCTCTGGTTCAAAATTGTGGATTCCGCCAGGGAGACATGGTCTGCAAACAGCCTCACCAGCTCTTGTCTCCTTCCTGCCCTTCACTGGAAGGAAAAGCCCAGATCTCAAGCCTGAGGCAGATACTATCTTCCCACGGCTGCAGCTTGAGGCTCTGAGCGGGAGGGTATTGGGATCTTTGCTCTTGACCTTCAGAAAGTTCCCAACTATTAACAAATGCCTTTGGTTAGAGACATTCTTTGGGCTTTGTGGAGAGTTCTTGGACCTCATGAGTACTGGGTGCCTGCAGCTGGGTGAAGCAGGAGGACAACTCAGGGAAAGAATATGTAGCCAGCTATCCCTTGTTTGGAGCCGGGTCACTCAGGTGTTTGGTGTGAGGAAACCTACCTCAGCATCACCTAGCAGGGGAGCACAGATACCCATACACCCTTGACCAAAGAATGGTCCTCCTCTATTCGGGGAATGTCATCCTCTTCCACTTAGTGTGTAGCTTTGGGAGGGATGCACATGAAGCTGTGAGGGAGGAAGGGGACACCCATCTAGCCAGCCAGATCAGCTAAATCAACCCTGATCAATGGGGTGACAGATGTCACAGCCAGATGGCCCTCACATCCTGGCATCACATCTTGGATGAAGGATCTGGATCTCCTCCAGATGCCAGTTTGTAGGTGTGCTAAGAAGCATGGGGGCCCTACCCCCCAAACTCTCTTTAATAGGCTTTGGGCCCAAATCCCTTCAACTGGGCCCCAGGAGCAGTAGTTTCTACCTGAACCTTTCTCCAGGACCTTGTGAACCCAAATTGATGTTCCCTTGCAAAATAAAACCCAGGCATCAAACAAAAGTGCCTGAAGGATTATGGGAGTGCTGGATTATAGGGTGTTGGATGGATGAGGCACAGCTGGAACCGGCTGTTTGGGTTTTCCGAAGCGGGTGTTGGAGCACACAGGGCTTTGCAAACCACACTGTTGCATCAGCCCTGGAGCTGTGGAGAAGCATGCAGAGCCCCTGAAACCTGGAGGCAGGATCCAAGGCCATTTCTCAGGTCCTGGGGCTGAGGATCTTCATGCTCTGAGATTCTACCTCTGACTAGCCACCTGATCTCTTCCTGTCTTCCTGAGAAGTTCCCAAGTACCTGGTGACCTGACCCGGCTGCTTTCTAGGAAGCTGAGTGCTGTCTCCTAATGCAGTTGCATAACCCAAAAATAAGAGCGTGTTGCTGCCAGCCCAGGCATCCGATGCCCTGGACCCTGCAGGGCACAGCAGCCTGGGTACTTGGGGGTGGTTGTGAGAGTTCCAGCTTACAGAACTCTTCTCCAGAGAGGGTGAACCATGTTTAAGCAGCTACATGCTTCCTGTGTATCCATCCTGCACGGGGCAGGGACCACCTGGCTGAGGTGCCCATAGCTGGGGCAGGCTGTTCTGTCACTCTGACCATTCTCATGAGGGACTGTGGCAACACAGAGGAATTATGGCCTCCCCTATTCTCAGGGGACAGCCCACTAGTAGCTTCCGGCTACTCTGCTCTGACAAGGGTTTTGTCAGAATAGATGGGCATGGTTAGCTGCTTTTTGAGCCTGAGGATGTCTGAACCCCACAGCATGGCAGGCTCTGCTAAGATCTGCCTTGCCTAGGTTTCCCACCCTCCTTGGAGTTTGCTCAGATGTCTCCCCTAGACTCCAGGATGCAGAGTCACTGAGAGGTGCCAGGACCATTGGGGGAGGGAGACTGGTGACAACTTCAGCCAGATGATATCCCATGGCTTTGTTGAGGGGTGACTGGCCTTGAAGCCAGACACACAGCTGGGGTGGGTTCGGATACTTGGGCACAGAAGGCAACTGTCCCATCCCATCCCAATTAGCCTCTGGGACTTCCTTGACCAGTTCAGGTAGCGAGGGCAGCAAGAAGCCTGACATGGATGGAGTGGAATGGTCTAGAAACATCGGATGGGATACATACAACCTTGATGGCTCCTCCTCCACTCCTTTCCTTTCACTTGAGACTTGCTTTACATGGAGTAGGGCTATGGTAAGTGTCCATTGGGTGGGAGTCATGTATTCACAAAGGACAGTGGCCAGCCAGCGGGGACACAGAAAAGGTCCCCCTTGGGGCTGGAGAGACGGCTCAGTGGTTAAGGCATTTGCCTCCAGTGCCTAAAACCCCGGGTTCAATTCCCCAGGACCCACATATGCCAGACCCACAAGGTGGTGGCCCTGGTGCACTCTCTCTCTCTCTCTCTCTGCTTGAAAATGAATAATATATATATTTTAAAAAAGGTCCCCCCTTTTTTTTGAGGTAGTCTCGCTCTAGCCCAGGCTGATCTGGAAGAGTTCCCCTTTTGTCCCATGCTTCTGTCCCCATCTATAGCACAGGAGCACTTAGGTGTGATTTTTTTTTCTTTTACCATTTCCCATCCCTCCCTGGGTTTGCTGTGGAATAGGACTGGATGACATAGTGTGTGGGACCCAATGAGTCCATGCTTAGTCAGCTTTCAGACTCCTTGCCCACACACAGGCCCAAGAGGCAGAACAGAGCCTAGGTAGGCCAGGCTGCCCTGAAGCTCCAGGCCTGGCCACATGGCTATGGTTGAGCCGTGGCTTCACAACCTATTGCTCCTCTCTTCTCCAGAGCTCATGGCCCTGCAGCTGTGAGGCCCGTGCTGGAGCTGTGGCATCCACAGATGCAATCAGAGGCGCCTGGGCAGCTGGGGTGCTGCTGAGGTCAGGTCCTGCTGCAATAGGATCCAAAGCTGCCTCTAGGGCTCCCTGTGTTACATGTGATCAGTAGTGAGGCAGGCCTGGGCCTGTGAGTGCAGCACCTCAGCTCCCACTGGCAGTGGGTGGCTGTCTAAGAGGTGACAGGCTTGGCCAGCAGCCAGGGGGCAAGCACAGACGGGTCCTGCTCTGAGAGCTCTCATCCTAACCAGGCCCAGACATGAACATCTCAGCTGCCTAATGCCATGTCTGAGTTCCCTTCTGGAAGCCCACAGCCTTGCTGATCCCAGAATCCAGCACAGTCCAATGAGGGCATCTCAACCACAGGAGACATGCAAATGGGAGTCAAAGAGCAGTTGGTGGGGACAGGGGTGGGGCATCCGATGGTCCTCCGTGGGGCATCTGAAGGAGGTTTTGTTTCTTATGGGATGTACATGTTAGCCCTGCCCCCTTGAACTACAGCCTGTGGATATTAGGATTTAACCTGGCCCACACCACACCACACTTTTAAGCTCAAACTACCACCTTTCACTTAAGAGTGAGCTCTCAGGGCTGGGGAGATGGTCAGTGATTAAAGGTGCTTGCTTGCAAGGCCTGCCAGCCCAGGTTCAATTCCCCAGTGCCCACAGAAAGCCAGATGCACAAGGTGGCACATGCATCTGGAGTTTGTTTGCAGTGGCAAGAGGCTGTGGCTCACTCATTCATTCCCTCTCTCTCTGCCCCCTCACAAATAAAAGAGTGAACTCTCAGAACATACCTGGAAACAAAGTGGAGACAGTGAAGCAGGGAACAGCAACCTACCCAAAATGACCAGCTGTCATGAGACTGGCTACCAGGTACCTCCTCAGCTTTAAAAAAAGTTTTCTTTTAATTGGGTTTTGCCACTTCTTCCTCAATAGACCCTGAGCCTTGGGAGATGTGATAGAGCTGTCTCAGTGTTCAACACTCTACTGTCACTTTTCAGCCTTATGGTGACTTTTGAGTCACCCCAGTGGACACTGCTATCTGAAAAGAGAAGCTCCTCTAGCCAAAAGTGAGAGTAGCATTAATATATGGGTATGCACATTTTAAACACAGTATTCATAAGGCATTTTGGTAGGCCTAACATTCATTTAGAGAAGGCATTACTCCCCTAGGACTCATGACCTCCCCCACCATAGTCTTTTGACTAGGTCTTCAGTACCAGGCATGTATTCCCTCCTGTGGAGCAGGCCTCCAGTCGTTAGAGAGCAGCTGGTTTCCCCCATAACAGACGTGCCACTATTGCACCAGTTGGCTCATTTGGCCAGGCTGGCCAATTTTAAGACTTGCAAGGTCCACTGCTGTTTACCACTGATGACTTCTCTCATAGGGCTGCATGCAGCCGTCTCGGCTTTTCTTATTGAGACAGGGTCTTGCTGTATAATCCTGGCTATCCTGGAATGATGTAGCCCAGGCTGGCCTCAAACAGCAATCCTCCTGCCTCAGCTTTCTGAATTGTGGGATAACAAGTGTGAGCCACCATGCCCAGCTCTCCTGTTTAATGAGCTAGATGATATTAGAGTACCCTGTGACCTGGAGGTTGCCCCTGGGAGAGTCCTAAGCAGCTGGCCTACTGCCCATGGCCAGTGAGAAAAGGAGGTTGGGGCCACTATGTCAGAGGGAGGAGATGGTGCCAATGTCTGTGTGACCTCGAGAGGCCAGAGAAAGCTGGGTCAAGGGCACGCAGGCAGAACTGATACAGAAGATGGGCTGAGACTCCCCAACAGCCCTGGAGCTAATACCTGAAAGGGACGCCCTCTCACGAGACCAATGCAGATGCTCAGAAACATTTTATTTAAACTTTTTTGAAAAGACAGCAATAATTTATGCCATTAATAGAACAAGAGTGCTAACAAATGTATTCTGGCCTGACCTGTCACCAAGCAGACCCACATCTGGCTCCCCATGAGCTCTGTCACCATTAGGGACAGATCCAGCCTGAGGCAGAACAAGGTTGGCTCTGGAAGGTGACAGTGGACTGAGGACAATCCCTGGGGTGGAGACCCCTGTCCTGACTGAGCTGCTCTGTACCTACTGGGAGCAGCCACAGAAAGTGGCCAAGAATGCTGGGATTTCTTGGGGGTCACCAATGAACAAGAGCCCCACAAACAGCAAGTTAACTGGGAGCAATGCCTCTGTCCCACATGGGAAACCCTGCTCATCCTGTGGTCTGGGCTGTCGCGCATTCCCTCTTTGCACTGATCCCACACGTTTATTTTTGATTTTTTTTTAAAAAATATAATTTGTAAATGCTTCATAAAAATACTATTCTTCCTAGTCAAACACAGAGATCGCAATATGAAGAGAACCGCGTGTCTTTGCTCTATAAAACGTGAAAAGATTATCACACAGGGGAAGATAGAAAAACGCAGGGTTCCTAAGTATCACAAAAGCCAGTACCAAATGCGCACGGTGGAAGCGAAGCGGGCACCTCCTCCTGTGGTCCTGCAGGGGCACAGCTCAGGGTACCCCATCTTACTTCACAGGAGGACACCATGGCTGGGAGAAGGCAGATGACTGCTCTAATCCAAGACCCAGCACCTTGCCCCTCAAGCACCGATGACCCAGTGCCACTGGCCAGGACACGGCCAGCAGCCTGGCCTCCAGGGCTCTGGGACCAGCTCTCCTTGTGTGAGACTCCACCCAGTTAGGTGAGGCACACTCCTATCCAGGTGCTGGGGCAGGAGGGCAACAGCTCTGCTCCTCAAGGCGAGAGGATGTCTTTGACCCCAGGCTCGGGCAGGTGATTGGACTGTGCCTCAGTTTTCAGACAGGGACAGAGCCAGGGCAGCCTGGAAGGCAGCTTCTTCGTCGATGCTATAGTCCTGGGAGCACGAAGCAGAGATGGGTGGTGGAAGAATGGAAAGGCACAGACAAGTGCAGCCCCTGCAGGCAGGTCACCTGCTCAGCCCTAGTCACCCAAACCTACCCACTGTGGTCTCCTGCCTCCCTTCACTGAATTCCTCAGCATGCCAGAGCATCGTCCATACAGGTGACCCTACCCACCTTCCCCACTTATTCCCCACAGGGCAGCCTGGGCCCTGAGTGCTGCCCAGTGATTTTCAGGTACATGGTCAAACTTGAGGGGTGGATATGTGGAATGAACTGCTCTCTCCCTCAGATGGTAAGAACTGGGGTTATTGAGATGAAAGGCAAGTCCGAGGGCGGCAAAATCTCCAGCCATGGGGACTCAGGCAGACAAGAAGCCCTGAGCAGCTGGAGGCGGCTGAGGTGATGGGACAGATGGAGAGGACACCTAGAGGAGACTGGGTGAAGGGTCTACAAATGGCTTGTCCACTCCTGGTGGGGAAGGGGAGCAGATGCTTGTAGAAAATTCCTTCCAGTTCCTCTCCAGAAACATCCAGGAGGAAGCCTGATCTACCCACGACTGTCCCTGAGAACTGTTCAGGGAGGCTCAGGGGAGACACCAAAGAACCTAGAACTGGCCTGCTTCTTACAGGTCCAAGACTCTGGCAGCTCAGGTGCCTAGCACCTTCCAGTGACGGCCCTTGACACTGTCATGCCCCTGCAGGGGTCCCTCTGGGGAGCCCAAAAGGAGCTAGGTAGGACACTCACCACGAAGGTGTCGTAGGAGAACTTGTGCCGGTGCAGCAGGTGCTGTAAGAAGTTGGCGCTCTTGTAGCTTGGATCTCCCCAAGGCATTGCCGAACAGATGGGGCAAACCTGAAACAGAGGGGTCAGTGCCTAATAGTGGGGGGCTCCCATGTCTGCCCAGCTACAGCATGGCCTGCACAGTTTAAGTACCTCTGCCTAAGAACATGCTCCCGTGACCTGTGGGTCTCCCACCCCACTTCCAGATGCCCTTCTTCTTTTGTCAGGCATGGCTATCCTCCCTTGCTCCCAGGTAGGGACTTCCCCAGAACAGGAAGGAACTCCACTTACCACACGGTTGGGGTCACTGCGGTGGCTCTCCACACAGTGCTTCACCAGCTCTTGCTGGTCCAGGTTGCGGGCACCACAGTAGGGGCAGGCAAAGGTAGATCTGTTGGGGATGTTGCTGGAGACGGGAGGATAATGAGTGAGTCTGGGGCCAAGAGCCAGTCCACCTGTTTTCTCAAAAACCTGCTCCTCTCTCTGTCCTAGCCCTCTTGACCCCATACACTAGACCACTGGGCTGCAGCCATGACAGAGAGGGAACAGAGAGGGGTCTCCGATCTGGGAGGCATCCTTGCTCTGCCCTTCTGCTTGCCTAACCCAGGCCATCATTTTGGAGCCCACATCTGAGGTGTCCCCATCCCCCCCCCCACTGTGGGAAAGGCAATGCCAGGCCCTGGGACCCTGGCTAATCAGAGCTGGCCAGGTGATTCTGCTGGAATAATGTCTTGGGCAGCAGGAGCTCTTGCACCCTGAGGCAAGGGTTGATGACAGGGTAGGCTGTCTTTAGGCTGGCTCTGGTGCTAAGCACACACTTGGGGCACTGAGGTTCCCCAGGGGGTTCCAAAGGCTGCCCACCTGGGAATGGGCTGGGACGTGGGTACCACAGGGACAAACTTGGGGCAGTTAGCCATCTGCTCCTGGACCTTCAGGCAGGAAGAAATGTGCACTCTCATCTTCGAAAGTGTCACCTAGGAGACAGGAGGTGAGGCAGTGTTGGGCACGTTGCAGCCTCAGGCAGCAGGGACAAAGGACAGCCAGCAAGAGCCATGTGCAGCAGCAGACCCCTCTTCTCTACTCCACAGTCACAACAACGGAACAGCAACCTACAATGGGGGCTTCTGGGAGGGGCTGGGGAGGGGCATAGTGAGGAAGAAATACATGAAGACACTTTGGACTCAGAGTCCTCATTGAGCCACAGACACAGCACTGTCACAGGCTTCAAGCAAGCTGTGCAGCACCAGGCCAAGGCCAGACACCAGCCCACCCTGTGCCTGAGGGTCCCTGAAGAGAGCTGAAAAGGAAAGCTGTTCCAGTGAGTGGAAAGGAACAGCACTGATTAGGGGGAAACCCTCCCAAAGGGAAGAAGGCTCCTCTTCTGTGTGGTATAAAAGCACAACTCAGAGTGACAAAACTGCCACCCAGCCATGTCACCGGGACACTGGTGAACTGGCCAAGGTCAGCAGCCTGGGATGAAGGCAGAGCATGGGGAGGACAGAGGACTTTCATGAGGAGAGGCTCACCTTGGCTAAGTCCTTCCTTGAGGGTGGACACAAAGTCCTGACCTGTGGTACAGGCCCAAGGAGGTGGACAGGCAGATAAGGACACCAGCTTTGGATGCAGGACAACTGTCCCTGGCATCTGGAGTAAATGCCCAGGACCAGCAGGTGCCCAGGAAGACCCTCCCAGGCCCATCTGCACCAGTTGGTTATCCATGCAAAATAGGGTGCTCAAAAGACCCAGGTTAGAGAGCGGAGGGCCAGGGCCACTCCCCTTGTGATGTGGAGGGATTCTAACTTTCCCGGAGTCTAATGGGGCACTCAAATGCCAAAGAAGTCACAGCTGCCACCATAGCTTCACCACTCAGGCTCAGGGGAGCAGGAGTATCTACCAGGTGACCTTTAGGACTGTGACAAGTTGACAGAACTTAGTAACTGAAGACACAGCCATGTCTAAAATGGAGATTGCAAACATGTTCCAAACTTCTCATTCCCCCAGGAACTGTAGAAACAAAGGGGCCTCCCACCCTGCAGTGAGGCGTGGGTTGCAAAGAAAGGGGGGAGAAGGGCAGGCTCGGAAGGGGGAAGACCTTGTGTTCTGAATCAGGGCAGTACCACCCACACTTCAGCTTGATGGGTGCTGGTCTCAGCTGTGAGGGAATCACATTTGAGGGGTCCTGACTGTCTGGTCCCACCTCCACCACCTCAAAGCCCCAAGAGCTGTCTTGGCTCCTCTGACCTGTTACAATCTGAGTGTCCAACCTGCATCTGGGGAGTAACAACATCTGCAGCAATTTTATGGGCCAGGTGAGCCCAGTCAAGAGTTTCTGACAGCCCTGCCCCCAGAGCCCTCTGCCAGGACCTCAGGCTCAGGGAGCAAGAGGGAGAAGAAAAGGACCTGACAGGCACCTCATACCGCAACAGAGGCACTTGCTTCTGTGCAGGAGAACAGAACAGGAGGCGGAAACTGCCCCACCCAGTCTCCCTCAGCCTCTGGAAGCCCAAGCAAGGCGGGTACCTTCTTGTTGCAACCCCGGCAGGGTGCCTTGTACGATGACAGCTGCTTCTCCACATGGGTGGCCTTTTCTACTTTCTTCGGGTCAAAGGGCAAGCGGCAGAGTGGGCACAGGGGGGACGGCACCTGCAGACACGGCTGGAGGCACTCCCCACAGAACCTGTAGGAGACATGGGTGTGAGGGCTTTGGTGAGCACAGGCCTCTGAAGGCTGTTCCCCCATACCAGCAGAGGTGGGGACAGCTGTCAATGGTTCTGGAGATGGCTGTTCCTGTCTGTGGCCCCCAGCTGGAAGGGCAGCATCTGGCTAGAAGTTGACTGGGTCCCTCTCAGCAGAACTCACAGTACATCTGCTGTATTTGGAGCTTTGGCCCTAAGCCTGGATCAGAGAGCTTTCCCTGGGCCACCCCGGGAAAATTTGGAGCTTTGGCCCTAAGCCTGGATCAGGGAGCAGGGTCACCCGGCTCTGCCCTGCAGGGCTCATGGTCATGAGGATCCAGCACCTCAGGAAGTGGAGGATCAGCCCAAGGGACCAGGGAGTAAAACCACTAACCACTGTGGGAAAGGCAATGCCAGGCCCTGGGACCCTGGCTAATCAGAGCTGGCCAGGTGATTCTGCTGGAATAATGTCTTGGGCAGCAGGAGCTCTTGCACCCTGAGGCAAGGGTTGATGACAGGGTAGGCTGTCTTTAGGCTGGCTCTGGTGCTAAGCACACACTTGGGGAACTGAGGTTCCCCAGGGGGTTCTGAGCTCTTGGATGCTGTGCTCTCAGTGTTGGCAGCACAAGTCCTGGTTGTGCCTGCCCATGCTCCCCCTCCCCCCAAAGCTGGTGCTTGTACCACCTCCCACTCTAAAGACACATGCCCGAGGGGAACAATGACAAGGAGAGGAGTGTAACTATAGGACAACCTCTGCACAATGCTAGAGGAAGTGCTGTCAGACCACTTAGTCCAGTGAGTTGCCTGGGAACACACACGGCGAGATGGAGGCCTCGGCCCTAAGGATGATGACTGGCAGGAGAGCTGGCCAGCACGGACAGAGAGATGCAGCTTTGTGGACTATGAGGAGGCTGCTGGAAGCCAGTGTGCAGTTTCACTTCTCCCAGTGAGTGCTTGGCAGGCTGTGGGATGGGGACCCAGAACCATGTGGTCAGAGAAGTTGTAAGAACATCCTGAACTTACTAGGCTCCCTTTGCCATCACGAGCTCTTTGCAACGAGGCAGGCAGGTTCACCACTCGGGCGAAGACAGGGGCTCCTGCACACTGGTTTCCCATGAAGCTACCACCCGGCCAATCATGTTAAACCACACCAAGAAGCAACACTCGCCTTGAACCTGATAGCAGCAGATGCAGCACAGTCACCCTCATCTGAGCAGGGACAGGCCTCACCAGTGCTCGCCTCCACATCCCTGTGGGATGGGGCTGGCAAAATGGTGCCCACAGTGGGGACCTCATGAATACCCACACCCCAGTGTTCATGACTGCAAGAAGTGACAAGAGCTCAGGTGTGCATCAGTGGGCAATGGGTGCACTAATGTGTAGATGAGTCACTCGGCCATGAAAAGGAGTGGGGCACTGACACCTACTATATTGGTCAAGCCTTGCCAACATGCGAGAAGCCACATACTGGGCAGTACCATTTATACAAAATGCATAGCACAGACCAATCCAGAGAGAGGAGAGAAGAGAGAAAGGAGAGAGAGCTTGGTGAGAGGCACTGGGCTCTTTTTGGGGTAGTGACTGTTTCAAATAATGCTACTTGTTTTTTTCAGAAAAAGAAAAAGGAGGGGGGGCTGGAGAGATGGTTCAGCAGTTAAGGCGTTTGCTTGCAAAGAAGGACCCAAGCTCAATTCCCCAATTCCCACGTAAAGCCAGACGCACAAGGTAGCACATGTATCTGGAGTTCGTTTGTAGTGGCTGGAGGCCCTGGAACACCCTTTCTCTCTCTCTCCTCTCTCTCTCTCCTCTCTCTCTCTCTCTCTCTCTCTCTCTCTCTCTCTCTCCCTTGCTCAAAAAAAATATTAAAAAAAAGAGGGCTGAAGAGATGGCTTAGTGGTTAAGACACAGAAGGACCAGAGTTTGATTCCCCAGTGCTCATATAAAGTCAGATGCACAAGAGGGCGCATGTGTCTGGAGTTCATTTGCAGAGGCTGGAGGCCCTCGTGCGACCATTCTGTCGGTCTGTCACTCTCTCTCCCTCAAATAAATAAAATATTTTTTAATAAAGAAAAGAAAAAGGGGAAATGGCAAAGCCTGCCAGCCTGGTCAATCCCCAGTACCCACATAAAGCCAGCTGCACAAAGACGCAGAGCCATTCTCTGAAGACAATGGTGGAGATAGAGAGGAAGGTGCCCATACTCCCCCTCACAATTCAGGGAAAGCTACAAGAAGGACCCTGGTTCAATTGCTAAATGAGTATCCTCGAGTCACAGCCCCTAATGAGCAGGCAGCAGACTGAAGCCTCCACGTAGTGGGGTGCAGTTCCCAGCCTAGTTTCCAGTGCACAGAGCTCCCACAGGAAGTTCCTGACTGCATCTGCACAGGGCATAATGACAAGCAGTGTCTTGGCCAAATGAAGTGACAAGAGCAGTAGGTGTGAGGCTAGCTCTTCCTCCAGGAACTCTATCCTCCTGAGGATGAGGGCACAAGCAATGTGTTACTCTTGCCCTGAGCTCCTGGACAGGCCAAGATTTCAGATATCCACAAGGAGGCCCTAGTCCCCTCAGGCAAGATCTGCTGCTGTCCTGACTGGAGACTGCCTGGTCAAGGCTTTCTGGGCAATCTTATGACTACCCATGTCCCTGCCCATCCTGTTCTGCACCTGATGTGGCACTCAGCCCAAGCACAGCTCCCCTGTGGCCCCAGGGAGTTCCTTGAGCTCCCCTGCGCTGCTACACTGATGGGCCTCTTACCCACACTCTGGAGCTTGAAAGCTCTCTTGACATCCCTTCCTCTGCCAAGTGCTGGGGCAGCAACACTGGCATCCACAGTGGGCTCCAATCAGTGTAGGAAAAACAGCCCTTGGGAAGAAAACCAGTCATAGAGAATCAGTGAACTTTTAAAAGATATGCCTGACAGTGACCACTGGGATGACTCAAAAGGCACCACAGTGCTGAGAAGTGACAGTGGAATGTTCAGAACTGAGACATCTCTATCACACCTTCCAAGGCTCAGGGTCCATTGCAGAAGAGGTGGTGGAAAGATTGTAAGAGCCAAAGGAAGGGTAGGACTGCTTACAATGCAAACTTCCAGACACAAAATGGTCTTGATATTCATGACTTTGCAGTGACTGATAATACCTACACAAGACCTTCATAATGGGAGGAAATGATGACATTGAAACAAAATAGAGACTAATTGAGAGGGGGAGGGGATATAATGGAGGATGGATTTGAGAGGGGGAAGTAGGTGTAGGGAGGGAATTATCATGGTTTATTGTCTATAATTATGGTAGCTGTCAATAAAGTTTTTTTAAAAAAGATGATGCCCGAGTCCTTATACTTTGTGTACCTTTAAACACACATCTTATCTATACCCAACAGACACTGGGAGGGAGGAAAAGGTGGATAAGAACAGCCAGGAGAGAGCACCTTTCCAAGGTAGAGGCTGGACAAACAGCTCTTGTGGGAGCAGCGATGAGAACAGCTTATAGGAAAAAATGCTTTTCAATCCCCTGTTATCTGTACTCAGGCTGACTGAATTTTAAGAAGAGACTTGGGGGCAAAGGGTAGGGAAGAAAGAACAAATACTGATTTGTAAACCGGGCGTGGTGGCGCACGCCTTTAATCCCAGCACACGGGAGGCAGAGGTAGGAGGGTCACCATGAGTTCAAGGCCACCCTGAGACTACATAGTGAATTCCAGGTCAGCCTGGGCTAGAGTGAGGCCCTACCTCGAACCCCCCCCAAAAAAATATTGATTTGTGCAGACTAAGAAACCAAAAACGCAATGGCTTGCATCAGGGTTCAAAGTGTTGCTCAGTGCTTTGGAAAGGCTTTCAAAAGTGAAGCCCAAGACGAGCTCCACAGCCCTTTCCTTAAGACTGGAAGATGCAGAACCCACCTCGACGCCCACTATGTGTGTTCAGGTCCTGATGGGAGGCTGCTCCACCAGAATGCTGCAGCAGAACGAGACTGAGTAGGAGCTGTGTCTTTACACCTCTGTAGCACACTCAGGTGTGAGAAGGCGCCTGTGCCACCTGACACTGGGGGGCAGGGAAAGTGAAGGCAGCTCCGGATGGAGACAGCATCCCTGTCACCTCCCTGGATGACTAGGAGGCACACGCTCTTTCCCCATCAGGAACCTCCAAAGTCAGCTGCCTTTGTTTGCAAAATACCCTAGAATCTCCCACCAGTCTGGATGCTCCTAGCCTTGGAGAGCCCCGCCTACTGGGCAGCGTGGCCTTCTGCCCTCTCCCCGACTGCTAAATCTCGGAGCAGTCGCTCTCATCTTGGCTCCTTCCCAACCAGGCCAGAGCTCCGATGGCTTTTAAGTCCAGCTCCCTGCGGTTCTGTTCTTGAAACACTGTGGAGGAGCTGGCTGGGGGGGGGGTGTCCTGACTCAACTGGACACCCCAGCCAGGTGCTTGGTGTCTGGTCCCCTCTGAAACCACCGATCTGGCAAGCTCGACTCTCAGTGTGACCCAAGTCCTTCAAAATCAAACAGCACCAAGGCTCCTCCAACGAGCCCTTCCCCTAACTTTAGGGAACTCCTCTCCTCAGCAGTCCAAACGAGCAGAGAGAGTGGTGGAGAGAGTGCACGGCAAAAGCCACGAGTCATTTATTTACAACTGCCCGCCCATTTCCGCAAGCCCGGAGCCTGAGTCCGGCGCTTGGCGCAGCCGGCGACCTTTGGGCAGGGCGCGGGGTCGCGACCCGAGCAGGTGCAGGTCGCGAGCGCGGCGGGCCGGTGGGCGGGCGAAGAGGCCAGGGTCCGATGTCCCCACGTCCCCGCGCGGCCGCTCGGACCCCGGCCCTCCCTCTCCGGCCGTCCCTCCCTCCCTCCCCGCGGGCTCCCGGCGCGCGCGCTCACGTGTGGCCGCAGTTGCCGATGGCCACGGGTCGGTGGTACACTTCCAGGCAGATGGGGCAGCTGAACTGCGCCTCCAGGCCGCTGTCACCGCCCGCGGGCCCGGCCGGCGGCTGCCTTTGCTGCGCCGAGGCCACCAGACTACGGAACATCGCCATCCCGGGCCAGGACGCCGCCGCCGCCGCCCCCTGGTCCAGGCCTGGCGGCCTGCGCGTCACTGCTGCGACGGCGCCGCGCTGACGTCACCCGGACAGACCCGCCCCGGCCTCGCCGCCGCCGAACGTCATCAGAGCGCGCCGATCCTTTGCGGATTAGTAGAGAGAGAAGGCAGAGAGGGGCCGGGCGCCGCCATGTGTCAAGCGGGCGAGGACTACGCGGAGCCGGTGCGCGAGGAGCCTCCGCCGGCTCCGCAGCCTCCGGGGTAAGAGCCAGGCGTGCTGTGTGGGGCAGGCGGAACCGCAGCCACCCCAGGGCTCCACCAGCTAGCTGTCCCTGCCCCGGGCCGCCGCAATCCGGCCTGTTTTCGAGGGCTTGAGCTGGGTGGGTCGGGAGAGATTCAGCCTCTGCCTTTGAACAGGCATTGAAGCCTACACCCAGGCCCTGGTGTAGGTGCTTCCTCTGGGCCGACATTGGGGTGGTTAGCAGGACGCTGTTGTGGGCGAGCCTGCCATCTGTGTGGTTCTCTCCAAAGCCGCGAGCAGAAGTGCGTCAAGTGCGCGGAAGGCCTGCCCGTGGTGGTGATCCGAGCGGGAGATGCCTTTTGCAGGTGAGATCTGCTCTCTAGGGCTTGCTTTCTTCCTTGTTAAAGTGCTGTTACTTTCTACCCTCCTGTCACCTTTGCTTCCGGCCACTCTGTTGAAGTAGAGGTGGAAGCAGACGTGTGCCCCCATGCTTAGCTTGACAGGTCTCTCTTGGTGGTTAAGGTCAGGTGTGTGTGGAAAGTTGACCTTCCCTGCGCCGCAGAAAGAGTGTGGATTCAGGAGTGAGGATTGTATGTCCACTGTGATGGGTGCTTGAATCCAAGCTGATGGAGCAGGGAGCTACAATGTTCTCATCCTCAGCCAGCACCATCATCTCCTCGTGAGGGGGCTTACCAAACTTATGGTGCTTCCTGGGGAGTCCCTTCCTGTGTTGTGTGATCAGCATTTTGTCTTTAGGCACTGAGCTAGCTGCTTTACTGTTCTTGAAAGAAACCGCTAAGAGGGAGTAGTTGGTCCCTTGTACACTGTGTCCATTCAGTGTTAGGCGCGATTGCTGTGTGTCTGACAGGAAGAAAGGAGACATGGGGTGCAGCTCAGGTGTAGGGAAGCCTCTGGGGGAGATTTCATTTTGGTCTTTCTGTGGGTCTGGGGATTGAACCCAGGACCCTGCACATGCTGATTAGATGATCTGTCATGGAGCCACACCCTCACCCTTGGGAGAGCTTTTAAAAATTTCTGATTATGAATGTATCTTTCCAGACTCCAGCTGGAACTTCTAATTCTGAGGGTGTGGGAGGGGGAAGCTAGGCTTCTGTGTTTGCTGAAGCTTCATGGCCCATGGCCACTTCTACCCCTGTGGGCAAGTCTGGGAGCCCAGAATGCTGGTCTCTCTCTCTCTCTCTCTCTCTCTCTCTCTCTCTCTCTCTCTCTCTCTCTGCTTCCCCCTTTCACCCTGGAGATGTGGTACTTCTGACTATGGGGGTCTTGGAAGCAGGTCATCAGACATTTTCTTATGGGGCTCTGGTGGCTTCACCTTGCCCTGGCCTGTTTACTGTCCAGGCCCTTCCTGAGCACCTATGGGGCATTAGACAGACCCAACACACTCTGCATTGCTCATCTGGGTGGGATCCTGGGAGCTGAAGCTGGGAGAGCTCCTCCCTGAGTATCTTTACAAAGATGGCACCTCTAAGGGTGGACATTGCTAAAAGAGGGAGTGTCACCCAGTGGGTCCTCAGGCTGGCAGGCAGGTGCAGAGCAGCCCTTCTTGGCATCTGTTGCAGGGACTGTTTCAAGGCCTTCTATGTCCACAAGTTCAGAGCCATGCTGGGGAAGAACCGACTCATCTTTCCCGGCGAGAAGGTAGATGTGGGGGGCTGGGAGTGGGGCTTAGTTCTCAGCCCCTGCTGCTCCCCTCTGGGCAGCCCATCCCCTGCACATGTTTCTGTCTCTGGGCCCTGAGAGTGGACTTGGAGTCTGGAGCTGTTCAAGAAGTGTTGAGGACTCATGCCCTTACTGATGTCCCCCTCCCTCAGGTGCTCTTGGCATGGTCTGGGGGACTTTCGTCCAGCTCCATGGTCTGGCAAGTTCTTGAGGTATGTCTGTACCACCGTGTGAGTCAGGTGGGGCCTCCTTTCTCAGCCCATACTGCAGAACTCTCGGTTGATAACAGAACACAACAACCAAATGGGGCACAGGTTTTCAGATGTGTCTACAAGTACACAAACCAGAAGCCATGTCCAGGGTACTCAGCTGGATCCCAGTTCAGCTCTGTGCATTTACCCAGCTTGTATAGAGCATTGTAACTGGGACATGGTATTGCATCTTGGCCAAGTGTGGCTGGGGGGTGAGGGAAATGTTTGTTAGAAGTGAGGAAATGAAATGGCCTAGGAGGGAGCAGGGACATAGAGCCTAGTGAAATGCCTGGAGGTATGTAAGTTTTCTATGAGGGTGCCTTGGCACAGGGGAGGGATGGGCACACATCCGCAACTGTGGAATGCTAACTGGAGGGGCAGGCGAGGAGGCTGTGGTGGTTAGGAATGGGTGTCAGTGGTCTGAGCTGGGCCTGGGTGAGGGGAAGTGCTACTCCATTGTGGGTGTCTTGTGTGGCACATCTGTTTGGTTTTCTCTCACGTAATGATCCCCTAAATCTGCCTGCCTGGAGGCGAGCTCACCCCAAGACTGTCCAGTGCCAGTACTATTCCTCTTGGGCCCTGTTGCCCCTCCTTCAGCAGGCTGTCACCTCTGGCCTTATCACAGGCTGCTGAGGTGTCAGAGACTGTCTGGTGAGGGTAGGTTCTGAGGTGATGCACATGAGGTATGCTCTACTGGTGAGGGAAGCACTGAACCCACACACACAGCAAGGTGAGCTTCTCAGCCTGGTGCCTTTATACACTGCCAGAAGAGTCTGAAGTCCTGAGAAATGCCTTACAGCCAGATCTAAGTCTGTGACACCTCTCCTAGGGCCTCAGCCAGGATTCTGCCAAACGACTACGCTTTGTGCCAGGGATCATCTATGTTGATGGTACGTCTGGCCACCCTTCCTTCCAGGCCCCAGTCATTGGTGCTGGTCCTGCCAGCCTTTGGTAGAACTTGTCCAGATGGACTGGTTTGTCCCCACACCAAAGCTCTGAAGGGACATTTGCAAAAGGGGACAGTGTTTCCAGCATCAGATGGCACTGCTGTCCTGGAGCCCTGACTGGGAGTCAGGAGTGCCTGTCTGGTCCCTTTGTGGGTCCCAAGGGTTAATGACTGGTGTGGGCAGGCGGGGTGAGGGCACGTGTGTGCAAGCAACATTCCTAGTCAGGAGAGAAAGCAGCTTTGGAAAACCTGGTTCCAAAGGAAAAGGGTGACTGTGTGCTTCTTACAGATACCCCTGCCCACAGAGTGGGCCTAGCAGGCCTTCTTTGTATGGCATTGGCCTCAGCCTGCACCATGAGGCTCTTACTCTGTGAGCCCTAAACCCTTCCTGCTTGGCTTTTGCAGAGGGAGCAGCTTGTGGCCAGAGCCCAGAGGACAGAGCAAAGACCTTGGCTGAGGTGAAGGTGGTCCTGCGATGCACCGGTTTGCCATGGCATGTGGTCGCTTTAGAAGAGGTGGGTGGGCCTGTTTCTGGTAAAGGGCCCTGGGTTAACCTTGGAGGATGCCCATGAGGGCCACATGCTTATTGTGATCAGCCTGTGGGACTTAGTTACCCCAGCATTTTAGAGGGGGTGTGTGGGCCTGAGACTCACTGCCCACTCCTGCCTTTTGGAAGGTGTTTAGCTTGCCACCATCAGTACTGCGGTGTGCTGCCCAGGAGCCAGTAGGGACAGAGGAGGCCTACAAGGCAGCTGTAGACAGCTTCCTGCAGAAGCAGCATGTGCTGGAAGCCGAGGGCAGCTCCAGCTCCGGCTCCAGCCTGGCTCAGGGGGGTGAGCAGCTGGACTCACCCCACAGCCAGGAACCTCTGGGTATGGCTGGATCCCCTACAGCCACCCAGACTGAGGCCTTGTCCAGACTGTTCAACTCTGTGAAGACGCTGACAGCCAAAGAGGAGCTCCTACAGACCCTGCGGTGAGCCAGCCCTTGGGGCCCTCCCCTGCCTTTGAGACCCCTGCCCCAGCTTAGACAGCATGTCCCTGTGTCCCAGGACCCACCTGATTCTGCATGTGGCCCGAACCCATGGCTACTGCAAAGTGATGACTGGCGAGAGCTGCACCCGCTTGGCCATCAAGCTCATGACTAACCTAGCCCTGGGGAGAGGGGCCTTCCTTGCCTGGGACACGGTACGGTGGACCTGGGGGCCCCCCTTCTTTCCCTTTGGTCTTCAATTGAAAGCATGTATGGGCCATCCTGAAGTCTTCTACATGGAGGAGGGACCAGGGACCCGGGACCCACTGACAGTTGGCAGGGTACAGGACCTTGGCCACACATTCCTTGTTCCGCAGGGCTTCTCAGATGAGCGGCATGGGGATGTGGTGCTGGTGCGGCCCATGCGTGAGCACACCCTGAAGGAGGTAGCCTTCTACAACCACCTGTTTGCTGTGCCCTCCGTCTTTACACCTGCCATTGACACTAAGGTGGGCCTGCTGTGCTGAGCTTCATGGGCTGGTTGGGGCAGCCTCTCTGCAGTTTGAAATCCCTAGTGCAGAGTTAGAGACCCAAATTTTGTCTACACCAGCCTGCCTGCACTAACCCTTTTCCAGGGTTGACCCCGAGGTTGTAGTGGGCCCTCTGATGGGCCAATAGCAGTGTCCCCCAGAGCAGAGCCTCTGGGCATAGCTTATATATTGAAGGAATAGGCTGGTGCCATGAGGAGGTGGCTTGGAGGGCTCCAGCCATCACTGAGGGGGACAGGGGTGGCAGGAGGACCTGTTAGCCATGCTGCAGAAGTGGTACTGTGCTGATCTCCCTTGCCCCAACCAGGGCAGACTCCAGGGACTGGCTATGCTAGGGGCCCCTCAACCCTCCTGAAGCCCCCATCTGATTGTTCCTAGGCCCCTGAAAAAGCCAGTATCCACCGGCTGATAGAGGCCTTCATTCTGAAGCTGCAGACCCAGTTCCCCTCCACAGTCAGCACTGTGTACAGGTATGTGTCACCAGGGAAGCGTGAGGGGAACAGAGCCTCTGCTGGAGGTGTACTTAGGACCTGTTCCTATCTGCTTGCCTCCAGGACAAGTGAGAAGCTGGTCAAGGCCCCTAGGGAGGGCTGCGCTGATGGCCCCTCGGGCCCCCGCTGCCTCCTTTGCATGTGTGTGCTGGACATCGACACTGCTGGTTGGTGTAGAGTCTTCTCAGGGTGTCAGATGGGGTGGGGGTTGGCTGCCCCAGGGTCCCCTCAGCCCCTCTCTGTTGCAGACAGTGCCACAGCCTTTGGGGCTCAGACCTCCTCACATCTCTCCCAGATGCTGCCAGTTGAAGCTGGGACGCCCACCCTGCCCTGCTGCAGATCAGGGGAGGGCCAGGCCCAGAGTTTCTGCGGGGCAGTCTGCGGGAAGTGAGTCCTTGCCCTTGTCTCACTTGGGGGTGGTGCAGGAATGGATGGGGGACCATAGCATGGGGTCAGAGCCCATGATGAGACCAGGCACACAGGTCACTTCTGCTTTTATAGGGAAGACATACAGGCCTCTGTCAGAGAGCAGCTGTGCTATGGCTGCCGGGTGAACATGAAGGACCTGGTGAGTGACTTAACTTTAGTCCTGTCAGCTGTGCCCTGGAGCCTCCATGGCTCTCACCTATACCATCGTTTCTTGTAGCCCTCCCTGGACCCACTGCCACCCTATATCCTGGCTGAGGCCCAGCTCCGTAGTCAGAGGTACTGGTACCTGCTTTTTGGGGAGCAATTCTGGGGGCCGAGCACTACCCCAGGGCTGGTTTCCACTGTGCTCTTCTCTCAGGGCCTGGGTCACACAGGAAATCCAGGAGTATCTGATCAAGGACAGCGATGACGAGGAAGAGACTGGGCAGAGCTGAGCCTTGGCTTGACGCACTCACTGGGCCTGTGTGGCAGACCAGCCCCATGGAAAGAAACACCGGCCTGTGACTGTCCATTTGTATAAATAAAAACATTTTTAATTAGAAAACTCTACAGTACGAGTGGGGAAGGGAGGGCCAGGCCCCCAGGCCCAGTGTGGCTGGCTCTGGGCCCCCAGAACAACAGATGGGAACGCAGTGTCCTTCTGACAGCAGCATCAGGGCTCAGGTGGGCCAGGAGGACATCACAGCTGGTGGCCTGGGGCAGCTATGTCCGGCCCAAAGAGTGCTGCCCCTGAGGAGGCTCCTTCATTCCCGGTGCCCAAGAACCGGGCTCCTACTCCTTCTCACGTGTCCACTTAATCATGGTCTCCGGCGAGCGGTACAGGAAGATGAGCTTGGCATACAGCTCCTCCTCCAGTTCCAGTTCACGGGTCTCCCGCACCAGGAAGATATCCTGGCACAGCTTGAGAATACGGTCCACGTAGGGCAGCTCCTCAAACATGATGGAGTGTGAGATCTCACTAAAGAAGCCCCGCATGAACTTGCCGATGACCAGCACGATGGATACATAGAGCCCTATGATCCTAAGGGAGGAACGAGTGAGATGAGGATTGCCCGACCCACCTAGGGCTGCAGGAGGTTCCCCTGGACAGTACTCACCCATAGCCAGCCAGGAAGCCGAGGCTAGGTGGGCTGACCTTGTCGCTAAAGATGACCATGGGCAGTAGGTTGCATTTAGCCTGGCAGTCCTGCAGCTCGATGACCCACCACTCAAGGAAGCCGGAGGCCCCCGCACCTACTTGCTCCCTCCGCAGCTGGATGCGCACCCCAAGGTAGTCAGCCTCCTCTTCTAGGTGGAAAGGGTAGTTAGAGCCTTGGGCCCCTTCTCATCCTGGCCTTTTGGTGCCGGAGTCCACATCCCCCACACTCACCTGGCTGCAGCTGTTTCACAGGGTTAGCCTCAGGCCCGTTAGGGGCTCGGATGTACTTGGGGAAGAGGCCGGGGATGACTCTGTGGGAGGAGCTAGTGGGTCAGGACTGCCCCTGGCCTCCAGCCCACCACCCCCAGGCAGTCCCCACTCACACTGATTGGTCTGATGTGCCCTCAAGCAGGCGGGCCAGTTGCCGTCGCTCTGTGCTATTGGGAGCCAGCTCCAAGGTGTGCTTCTCATTGGTGTACTCCACAGAGCCACCCTTGGCCAGGTCCCTGAGTGGGGCACAGTGTGACGCATTGTGGGGCATACCCACCAGGCCCCCATGAGTGCAGGACCCACCTCTGGAAGTTCCAGGTGAAGCGCAAGGTGATGTCAGCCGTGCCGTTGTACAACTCCCACTTCATCTGGGCCCGGCTAGGGGGGCTGATTCGCCACAGGGCCCCAGAGCTGCCCTCAATTTGAGCAGTGACAATGTCCTCAGGGCTGTACTGGCTGATGAACTGCATGGCCAGCTGTACAGAGCACACCTCAGTTGGGGGCAACTGGCCATCCTCACCCCACTGGACCACCCCTCCCACCAGATACAATGGGGAGGCCACTCACTGGGTCGGAGTCAAACTTCCGGGACAGCTCCTCATAGGCCTGGGCAGTGAAAGGCACTATGGACGGCTGCTGGGCACTCATGGTAAACAGTGGCTGGGGACAGAGTGCATGGTCAGCGCAGGTCCCACACAGTCCACAAGGATGGGACAGGGAGGTGCAGCCTCGGTGTTGCTCACCTCATAGCCACCCAGCTTAAGGGTGACAGTGACATCGATGGGTTGGTTGACAACGCCAACCACAGAGCGCACCAGCGACATGAAGAGCAGCGGGAACCAGATGATGGCGATGAGGAAGATGATGATGAGGCCACCCATGCCATACTTGACAATCTTCTTCTTCTTCTGTCCCTTGGGCTGAGGGTATTTCTGGTAGGCAAGACATGGGTCACCCTCCCAGCCACAGGCCCAGAAATGAACCCTTGGGTAGGGTCAGCTGATCTGAGCAAGGTGCCAAGAGGGCTTAGTGAAGAGCTGGGACATGAGATGAAAGAGAGAAAAGCCCCAAACAAGGACAGTGGATCAGAGAGCACGAGGTGAGTTTAAACCTTCCAAAAGAAAATAGACATGCCTTTTCTATACCATCTTAGACAAGTAAAAGAAAATGGTAAACGGTATTTTCAAGATTAACTTTTGTACTTCAAAAGACTATCAAGAAAGTGGGAGCTGGGGAAATAACTCAGTCAGTAAAGTGCTTGCCTCATAAGCATGGAGATCTGAGTTCAATCCCCAGAACCCATATAAAAAAAAAACTAGGTAGGCTCATACATTGGCAAATGCCTATAATCCCAGCACTGGGAAGATGGAGACATCTTCTGACATCATCTGACTATCCATTCTCACCTACTTGGTGAGCTCTAGATCACTGAAAGACCGTTTCAAGAAAAGGTAGACTGGGGGCTGGAGAGATGGCTCAGTGGTTAAGGTGTTTGCCTACAAAGCCTAAGGACCTGGATTCGATTCCCCCAGTACTCATGTAAAGTCAGATGCACAAAGTGGTGCATGCGTCTGGAGTTCATTTGCAGTGACTAGAGGCGCTGATGTGCCCATTTTCTCTCACGCCTTTAATCCCAGCACTCGAGAGGCAGAGGTAGGAGGATCGCCATGAGTTCAAGGCTAACCTGGGACTACATAGTGAATCCCAGGTCGGCCTGGGCTAGAGTGAGACCCTATCTCAAAAAAAAAAAGGTGTGGGGGGGACTCTAAAGAAGACACTCCAATGGCCAGTAGCACATGAAATTGTCAGAAATCCCCAGGCTACTGGTATAAGATGGTGCCACTGCCTGGAAAACAACTTTGAATACTGACAAGTGACCTGCTACTGAGTAGTTCCATGTAAAAGTTGACACCCACAAAACTGAAAACATCCACATAGACCCTCCTCCTATATGGATGGTAGCTATCCACAGAAGTCAGAGAAGAAACAGCAACAGTACATCAGCAGAGTGATGGACAGGCAGGGGCTTCAGCTCACCATAGAATATTATACCACTATAAAAAAAAATGAAGTAGGGCTGGTGAGATGGCTCAGTGGTTAAGACATTTGCCTGCAAAGCAGAAGGACCTGAGTTCAATTCCCTAGTACCCATGTAAAGCCAGCTGCCCAAGGTGGCACATGCATCTGGAGTTCATTTGCAGTGGCTGGAGGCCCTGGTGTCATGTACATTCTGTCTCTTTCTCATTCACTCGTGTGTGTGTGTGTGTGTGTGTGTGTGTGTGTGTGTGTGTGTGTGTAAATACCGGGCATAGTTGCGCATGCCTTTAATCTCAGCATTCAGGAGGCTGAGGTAGGATCACTATGAGTTCAAGGCCAGCCTGAGACTACATAGTGAATTCCTGGTCAGCCTAGGCTAGAGCGAAACCCTACCTTGAAAAACAAAAAGAAAAAAGAAAAAAAATGTAGTGTTCCACTTCAACACAGAAAAATACTGGGCACATTACTGAGTTAAGGCAGCCTGACATAAAACAAATACCCACCATTTTACTTTACCAAACATCCTGACAGGCAATCCAGAGACCGGAAAGATAGGAAGTTGGCTAGAGAGCACCAGGGGCTGAGAGGGGACAGGGAGTGACTGCCAAAGGGATCGGGGCTTCTTTATGGGATAGCGATGGCCTAAAGCTGGCTACAGTGGTGGGCAGGCACGTAGCTTTGTGAAAGTACTAAACAGAGTCCTACAGCTTCTCACAGCCCAAGGACCAGGTGACTGTCCTCTGTTACCCCCCGGGACCCACTGTGGGAGCTCAAGGGTTTCAATCTTTCTCTGGGCTGCTGTGCACATGGTCTGTGAGCCCCTGGGAGGCATCTGTCCCCTCTGCCCCAGCACCTTCTCCGTTTCTCGGCTGCACTTGATAATAAAGATGTTGGCGTAGATGTCCTCCACACACATCCAGTTGGACAGGGACAGCGTGGTGTCGGTCCATACCCAGTCCATGACTGCTCGCAGCTCCACCAGGAACGGCACCAGCCGGAACCTGTGAGGCCAGAGTCCTGTGAGTAGGGCTGCCTACGCTGGCTGCAGTGGACCTGCCTGCTCCTTGTGGCCCATGGGCAGCCCACTCACCCCTGGAAGAGGAAGAGGTTCACATGGTTGTACTTCTTGGTGAGGAAGTTGCCGAGGATGCGGGTGGGGTAGCCACAGCGGATCTGGTAGGCAGACAGGGCGAAGTAGATGCACTTGACGAAGTACCACAGTTGGGCCACCGCATTCTGGCTGAACATCCTGTATGGGCCAGGACAGGACAGCAGGAAGGAGTTTATCAGAAATGGAATCCCAGAGCCTAACCACTGCCATGCCACACCCAGTGACTGTCAGGACAGACAGACCCGATGGGGAGAACAATGCACCTAGTCCTCACCTCTCGGTGACAGCTGGCAGGATGAAGAACATCCAGAGATGGATGGCCAGCACCAAGACCACCTGGAAGGCCAGCTTGCCCAGCACAGTCTTGCGCAGGTAGAGGGCACGGTCAATGACCATGGTGCCGAACTGGACCAGAAGCATGACCAGGAATGCCTCAGGCACCTGATCATCTGACAGTGAGGATGCAATGTCTGTGGCCGCAGAATGCTTCTGTAACAGAGGGCACAGATAGGGGTGTTGGAGCCTGGCAGCCACTGAACACCACCAGACGGGTATTCATGGGCCCATGCATCCCAGAGACCCACCAGGGAGTCCCTGGCCAGCTCACCCCAAAGGCCCAGAAGCCAAAGATGATGATGATGAAGTCAACAACATCTGCCAAGAACATGAGTGCATAGACATCAGTGGCTGCACGGTACTTGGTGTGCAAAATGTCGTGGAAGAAGCATCGCAGAGGCTGGTACACACTCTGGGCCCTGTAGGCAGGTGAGCTTAGTTGGGTGCCTGGTCGTGGGCCTCCCTCCCTGCGCCACTGCCACAACCCCTCCCAGCCTGGTCACTCACATCGACAGGCAGAAACTCTGCAGCCAGCGCCCAGCTGCCTTCATTCTTTCCTTGGAGGGGCGTGGCTTCTTTTTCTTTGAGGCTTGTTTCTCCTCTTCTTTCTCCTCTTCCTCCTCCAACTCAGCCTCTGTGGGGCAGAAGTGCCACTAACTAAGCCCAATAGGAACTGAACAGTCACCGTGAGAGGCTAACATCACTATGGTCACCAGTGAGGGGGCAAGCTGGGACATGTGCTTCCCTGAGGTAATCTATATTTCTTTCTTTTTTTTTTTTTTTTTTTTTTTTGGTTTTCGAGGTAGGTTCTCATTCTAGCTCGGGCTAACCTGGAATTCACTATGTAGTCTCAGGCTGGCCTCAAACTCATGGTGATCCTCCTACCTCTGCCTCCTAAGTGCTGGGATTAAAGGTGTGCGCACCAAGCCCGGCTTGGGGTCATCTTGGTGCTTTCGCCCAGGCCCATTGTCTTGCCCTGGCCTGGGGGACAGTCCCACGAGCAAGAGCCAGGAGGGTACTGGGGCAGCTGTGTGCTTCCCTCTTCCCTGGAAAAAGCCAGGCAGTCCCTATGCTGAGCTGGCCATCTCCAGCCAGAAGCTGAGAGACCTGGACTGGGCTCTCACCAATGGCTGCTGCTCCTTTGCGTGCTGGAGTCTCCTTTCTCCTGAAGCGCAGGCTGATGCGTTTTGTGTCTTGGGGTTTGAGGTCCACTGGGGGTTCTGAGGTGCCATCCTTCGATCTGACACTTGCTTCTTTCTGGTGGTCCTTGGTGACTTCGGGCAGTCCCAGCTCCTGGGGGTGCCTTGTGCCTGTCTCGGGCTGGGGTCCCAGTGTAGCTTCTGGCTCCTCCTTAGCACCCTGGTCCTTCCTGCTAGGCTCCTTGGAGAACCGATCCTCCTTGTGGTCCCAGAGGCCGTAGCACTGTGGGAGGGTAGGAAGGAGTAGTAAGGAGGTAGCCTGAGCTACAATCAGACCAGGTCTACCCGGGGTAGCTCAGTGCCCTGCCTCATTCCTGGGCTTAAGTACCTTGTGGGCTGAGGGGCTCCCACACTGGCCTATGGACTCACCAGCAACTGGGAGCGGTGGAAGAACAGTGCCATGAGCTGCACCAGGTCGTACTTGATGTAGCTGTCGGTCTTTTCCAGTCCTAGGATGCGCGGTGGGAAGTAGGGCTTGTTTTCATAGCGCCGCAGCACCACGTGACTATTCCAGGGGAAGAAGCCAAACTGGAACAGGTACTTGGTGACCACCATGACCTATGGGACAAGGAGCTCAGCATGGGCCAGCTAGCCCTGCCCCACCCCCACTGGCTGCCACCTACCTCAGTGAAGATGATGGCTGTCATCCAGAAGCGCTTGCTGGGCCTTGGGATGGTCAGCATGGCCCACAGGAAGACGAGCACCGGCAGCACCAGGGAGGCAGCTGAGGCAGTGACCATGTGGTTGAGGATGATGATGAAGTAGCAGAGGAGCTCTGAGTGGGCGGCTATACACTGATACATGGCCCGCAGTAGCCGTAGCGTCCTGCCCTGTTGCTCCTCAAATTGCTCGGCCTCCTCCAGCTCAGGGATGTGCAGACGCCTGCCAAAGGACCACACAAGCCTGGATAAGAGCTGGGAGCAAGGCCCGGTTTGCAGTCATAGTAACGAACAGGTGCCAACTCCAGGCCTGGGATCCCCGCCAGCCCCTTACTCTTTCATCTAGCTCCTCCTGCCCAGCCTCTTGCTGAGAAAGGCTCAGTGAGCAACCAGCCTAGCCCTGCCCTGCCCCACCTGTCCAGGAGCAGCTCGCTGGCTGTGCGCATCCGCGCGCGAGCATTGGCCAGAAGCTCCTGGGAGCCGTGCAGGGAAGCCTCAGCCTGGAGGTCCCCAGCATCAGTGACGATCTCCTCGCTGCCACTATGGGTGTTGTAGCCTGTGCTCAGAGTGTCATCTGTCATGCTGCTCAAAGGCTCCTCGGCTCCTAGTCCACTGTCGGAGAGAAGAGCAAGTCACAGAGGCCAGCTCTATAGCCAGCCCTTAAGCTCTGGGGAGAGGTGCAGGAGTGATCCCTGGGGGAAAGCAAGGGGTCAGTGGCCAGTCAGTGTTGCACTCTACAGTGTTAGAGGTCAGTCCTTTGAGGCAAGAAGGGGGACTCTGGCTCACCCCAGGCTCTGCACCCACCTTGATGCTGTGCTGGGTCCATCGTGGGGCTCTGCAGGTCCTGGCAGCACTGTCTCACTCACATAAAGCTGGTCCAACACCCCCCGGTGCACATCTCCACTCTGCAGGGCACCAGGAGGTTCTCAGGACCACTGGATTGGCCCAGCTGTGCTCCAGAAAGTAGGCATGGGCATAGCCTTAGCGAGGTGTGACTGGAGAATGTGGCTAGCTGGGACTTACCCTCAGGAGCTCCTGTGTGAGCAGATACCGCTCTGCGCGCAGCACATCACTCATGGTACGATGGTGCCTCGTGAACATGCTCAGCCAGCGCGTCAGCCCATCCACTGTGGCCTGGCCCAGCACCCACAGGAACTGCACAGTGCTCAGCACACGTTGCATCATATGGCTACGACCTACAGGGAAGGCAGGAGAGTGCTGGAGGGGTACCCAGCCATGAGACCCCCCCTAACCCTCTGCCCATCAGACCCACTTACCTGCCACCTCGTCCTCCACGTTCTCTGCTGACTCTACCTCCTGGCTGGGGCCACCTCCTGGGCACAGGGGTATTTAGCATCTATCAATGCTGCAGCTTCCCCACCAGAGCTCCCCCCACCCTGCCACACACACGACTCACCCAAGGGCACCTGTCCTTCTTGCTCCTGCTGTGCCTGCTCCTGCCTAGCCCGTTCCCGTCGCTGCCTCAGCACTGTCTGTGCATTGGTCACCCACGCCTGGTATGCCATCTGTCAGCCAAGCATCGGGGTTAAGGCGCTGGCCTCCTCAACCATAGGATATGTCCAGACAGGCCCGAGCATCCTCTCCCAAGAAAAGGAGGCAGAAACCACCTGGGGCGAGCCAAACCAGCCCTGACCCTGCTGTGTCCAGCTGGGGACCTGCAATTTCCTGAGCTTTCTCTGGGATGGTGATGGCAAGATACAGGCATGCAATTGCTCCACACAAACTTGGACCTTGGTACCAGGGCCCCCAAAATGGACAAGAGCCCCCTCCTGGCTCCAGGACACCAATGTGTCCAGCAGATATACACAGCCTTTCTCATAGACTAGCTGACAGCAAGAGCCTGGGCTGGCTGAGGCAAGAAGGTCGAAACTAGAACCCTGGGAGGCTGTGGTAGAGAGGCAGCTAGCTGCCCTGCCCCTGTGTCCACAGTCTGATTTCACAGACAGTTCTGACAGTAAACATCCTGGATATGCAAGGCCCCGGGTGTCTCTCCCTCCACACTGTCCTGGTCAGCTCCATGATCAGAACAGGCAGACATGACCCCACCTCACCTGGAAGGCACTCTGTGCCGAGGGCCTGGGGTCCTCAGGTAGGGCCTCCTCTTCCTCTTCACTGTCAGACTCAAACAAGAAGTAGTCCCCAGAGTGGATAACTACAGGTGGGGAGGTATGAGAGCTGGTCCCAGGCAGGGATTCCCTGCTCTAGCCAGACCCTGGTAGCCCTTGAGTTTCCAGTGAAGCAGCAGTGGACCCATTGTTAGTAATGTGGGCTCCCCTCACCATTCCCCACCCCAGAAGGTTTTGCCCATTCCTCCCACAGGGACCACTCAATTCAGGGTTCAGCAGGCTGGGGACAGCAGTACATGCACAGGCCAGAGAGCAGGACGAGACCAAACAGGACAAAGAGGAGCTGGTGGGAAGCAGGGTCAGCAGTGGAGGTACAGAAGGGTCTAGGCAGGGTACCTGTGGCGTGGTCCAGCCAGGGGCGCCACCACTGTCTCCGTGGCGGGGAGGAACCCCCTGGACTGTCAGGCCCTGTGGAGGGGCAGTGCAAGCGTGAGGCAGCAGGGAGGTTATATGGGTAACCTGCCTTTGGGACGATGGGCACATGGCAGATATGGGACAGAAACAAATATGGAACCCCTGCAGAGTCAGGGTGTTCCATACCATGTCTCAGAGCCCAGGAAAGGCCACAAGTTTAGGAAAACAGTCACAGGTGACCACATGGCCTGCTGAGACAGCAGGGAACACATGATACAACACAGGACAGGGTGGCAGGGCCCTGGGGCGTGCCACCTGCACAGGTAAAGGACAATAAGAGATGTTTGTGGTACATCACTTGCACATGGCACAGGACGGGGTGCAGGCAGGCTCCAGTGGCAAAGACATGCCTGGACAGGGGTGCATCTGAGGTACTGGGCTTGATGCATACTCACCTGGCTCCTGGCTAGGGTCCTGGGGGTCCAAAGACTGGGAGCGGCCACGGCCTGCCCGGCTCTGCCTGAGCTTCTCCTGCTTGGCACGGATGCGCTTCATCCTGTAAGTGGGAGAGTGCTCTAGGCATCAGGCTGGCCAGGAGGGCCCAAGGGTCCCTGCCACATAGGGTACCTACTGTCTTTTCAGCTGGGCCAGGGACTTCTCCTCTGCCTTGCGGTGGAATTCAATGCTCTTAAGATTGGCTGCGTTGTACAGGGCGAAGCCCCTGCAGGGAAGGATGTGAAGTTCCAGCACTTAGCTCCAGATGCATGGGCTTTCCCCACCCCTGGAGCTTAGCCTGGCCCAAGCCTCTTCCTCTAGGGAGTCTGCCCAGTCCTGCTCACACTGATACACCTGCCTCCTCCAGCCCTGTGCTGTGTGTATGGTGAGGGTAAGGAAACCCTCTGACACCTTGTCTCTTGGGACAGAAAAATCATTACAGGAAGAGGCATGAGGGTGGTGCCCACACCCACTGCCCATGGAATTCTGGGGGAGGCAGGTGAAGTTACTGAACCCAAGCTCAACTCTAGATGCAGAGGCCTCTGCTAGGAGCATTAAGACACCATATCATGGCCTTCTAGCTGGAGGACACTTAGGCCAGTGGGGGCCATAAGCTGGGCTGCCATGTCATGGAACCAGTCTTCTGGGTGAGACAGCCTGTGACAATGCCTACATGCTCATGGCCCTCGGCATCCCCTCTTGGTGACAGCATCATTGAGCAGAGATGCCACTTTAGAGGTGTGAGCCTGGGCCTAGGGTGGAGTGGCTGGTGTGGGGGGCTGGGCAGACCTGGAGGCCTGCAGGGCAGTAGCCTGTAGTTCTGTGCTGACGTGGAGAAAGTAGTGGCTGAGGAAGACACGCCGTT
The DNA here is from genome assembly GCA_004024765.1 of Zapus hudsonius. Lineage (NCBI taxonomy): Eukaryota > Metazoa > Chordata > Mammalia > Rodentia > Dipodidae > Zapus > Zapus hudsonius. The sequence goes on from PVHP010004406.1 coordinate 54,688, forward strand.
GCAGCAGTAGGAAGAAGAAGCAAACACTGTCCCAGATGATGCCAGCCTCCTCCACAGGCAGCAAACAGTCTCGGTCCCTCCCCATCATCTCTTTGGCTGTGGGACAGGTGCCAGTATGGCCAAGGTCAGGGCCAGAATCAGCAGGAATACTCATTCCCACCACCCAGGGGCCTAGGCCTAGCCTACTCACGATTATAGTAGCCTTTGACAGTGCACACGAGGCTGAAGAGCTGGATGACCCAGCAAAAGTTGCTCTGCATCTGCTCCACGAAGACGCAGGCCAGAAGCTGGGGGCAGGGAGCAAAGCTGAGCGTGGGCTCCCGGGGCAGGGCAGGGTGGGGATGGGCAGGCAGGCAGGCCCACTCACCGAGAGCATGTTCTTAGAGATGATGACCGTGACATTGTAGAGGATGAGGCAGTCCCACAGCACAAGGCGGGTTTGGATGTCCTTCTGCAGCAGGGAGGTGCCGAAAAGCAGCAAGTAGAAGCAGGCCAGCAAGTACCCCAGCCCGAAGATGCTGATGCGGGTGGCCCCAGTGACGAACACCACAACCAGCACCAGCCAAAACAGGTAACGGAAGACGGCCACCTTCAGCATGTCCAAGTAGGACCTGCCAGGAGAAGGTGTCACTAAGAGTCTCTGGGTCACCCTGGCCACCCATTCCCAGCAGGTGCCTCAGGGGTCGACAGTGTGGGACCCACCTGCAGTGGATGAAGTTGGGCACCGGGTTGGGCTCCCCCCGCAGGGGCGCTAGGTGATCAGTGTTGACGCCTGCCATGCGCTGCCACTCCTCCAAGCGCTCTGCGGAGAACACCTGCCACTGCTGGGAGGCACAGAGCAGCAGGAGGAAGTCACCTGAGAGACACAGGAGGGCTGCTGAGTGACAAGAGCAAGAATGTGCTACCAAGGACTATCCCACCTCACACCGGAGAGGGCGCTGGTGTGGAGTTGGACACAGGAGGATGGCTACCTTTATTGTAGATGGCAGTAGGCAGGTGTTGAACTGAGAGTATACCATGTGTGTACATAGACATGTGCCGTGTGCACATGTCAGGGAGCACATACACAGGCCCGTCTGACTGGTTACGTGCACTCCTTGACATGTCCACACATGTGTGACACAGCTCCTCGGCACTATCCAGGTGTGCCTGTGGGGATGCGCAGCTCCCCTAGAAGGAGCCCCCCTTCCCCCCACTAGCTGGCAAGTCCTGAAAAACCCATCACCTCATTGGCTCCAGACAAGAGTCCCCACATGCCCAATGTGCATCCTGACTATGAGCTTTCACAACCCCCCATGGGGCAGGCAAGTGTTCCTCTGGGTAGGTGGGAGGCATGGCACTCACTGATGAGGTTGGTAGAGTTGGGGGCCCTGAAGAAGTCAGGCAGATACAGCCACTTGATGAGAGCAGAATTCATGGGGATGGCCTGGCTCCAGCGCCATGGGTAGTCTGTGGGTGGAGGGTACATCAGGAAGGGCCCAAGTCACCCCTGCCCCGTTCTGCTGACCAGCAGCCTCAGAGACCTCACAGGTCTCTATCACAGACAAGGAGTCATTGCCATTCCGCTCTTACACTGAATTTGAAGACCTCCGGAGTCTCTGGAGATTATAATGGGACATGACTCCTGAGCAGAGGGTGGCAGGAGCCCAGGGACAGGCCTGAGGGCAGAATGGTGGTAGGTAGGCCTTGCCTGAGCCAGGGCATTTGCCTCAGGAGGTAATATTTGGGACAAATTATTGTTCATCCGATATAATGAACATGTTACACCTGAGAATTCATACAGAAAATAATAGGCAAAAGCTGGAAGTAACCCAGAAATCCTTCAATGAGTAAAAGATTCAACCACCATGGCACTCCACACCATGGACTCCCCTCAGTAACGACAAGGAAACAGCGAATGCCTAGAAGGATCCTCCTGGCACCTTGCCAAGTGAAAGAGGCCACATGCAAAGGCTGCATTTTGCACCATTCTGCCATGTGATGCTCTTGGAAGAGAAGAGTAGACAGAAGACAGATTGGCATTTGCTTGGAAGGAGTAACTGCAGGGGGGACACACAAAGGGACATTTAGGGCCATGGACCTGCTCAGCAAGGACCAAGAGGTATAAAAACACACCTCTACAAACTCATCCAAAATATACAGAGCTGTCACTACATCAAAAAGAAGTGGCGGGGCTGGAGAGATGGCCCAGCAGTTAAGGCGCTTGCCTGCAAAGCCTAACAGCCCAGGTTTGATTCCCCAGTACCCATGTAAAGCCAGATACACAAACTGACACATACATCTGGAATTCATTTACAGTGAAAGAGGCTCCGGTGCGTCTGTTCTCACACTATCTCTATTTCTATCTCTATCATCTCTCTGCTTGCAAATAAATAAAAATACATTTTCCAAAAAGAAGTGACCCTGATCTCTGAGGGGAGAGAGGGCAGACCATTCACTGCCTGGTATCTCCTGGAATGAGCTGGGCCAAGTCATAGAAAACCATGCTGCGAAGGGAGAAGGGAGAAGCAGCCAGGAGGAGCAGAGGCAGGGGCACTCGGAGCCACAGGCTACCGGCACAACCACACCAGGTCTGTCTCTAAAGCTTAGTCTCCTTGGAAAGACTTGTGGGTTCTGTGAAGCAGAGACTGGCTTCAGGCGAGGCTGGAGTCCTGGGAACAGGAGGCATTGATGCACCTGGCAAGTGGGAGGCTTCAAGCTACAAGACGTGAGGACCAAGCACACAGCAGTGGGAGGGGACTCCAGTCATGGTATAGTGTCTATATGTATGAAAGTCTTTAATCCCAGCACTTGGGAGGCAGAGGTAGATATCACTGTGAGTTCGAGGCCAGCCTGAGACTACAGAGTGTGAGTTCTGGGTCAGCCTGGGCTAGAGTGAGACCCTACCTTGAAAAACAAAAACAAACAAAAGCACACAGCAGAGGCACTGGAGTAGATCCCAAAGAAGAAAACAACATCCTGAGTCCACACAGATACAGACAGACAGACCATGGAGAGAAGAGACAGCTCTCTTTTAGAAGATGCACAGAAGAAATGGGAAACACGCTTGATATTAGAAAGCCAATGATTGGCTGGGGAAATGGCTGTCAGTAAAGCACTTGCTTTGTAAGGATGAGTTTAGTCCCCAGAGCCCATGTTTATTTTAAACCAAAATGATAGTGTACACCTATAATTCCAGTACTGGGGAGATGGCAATAGATGGATCCTTAGAGCTCACTGGCCAGCCAGTCTAGCCTAATTGGTGAGCTACGGGTCAGTGTGAGATCCTATCTCAATAAAGGGAGTTGGAATCTAAGGAATGACCCAAGCTTGAGGTTGTCTTGTCTTCCACACTAGTTCCAAGAGGGTAGACAGAAACAACCCACAGGCTTCTACCCATCCACACCCACCACAGCCCGGTGCCTGGCTCACCGATGCACAGGGCAGGTGGCATGCCCAGGCACAGCAGGTACTGGTACAGCAGGAAGAGCGTGAGGAATAGGCAGTAGTTGGGCCAGAGGCGAGCAATGGCCTCCCGGCGTCGGCGGGTGAGGATGGCCACCAGCCAGCAGCCGTGCAGGATTACCATGAAGTTCATACGCTGCCCGATCACGTTCACAGCCATTAGGAAGCAGATCTGAAGGAGTGGGAGAGAGATGGGGGTGGATGGATGGAGCTGATAGGAAGGGACCTTCTTGCTTTTCCCAGGCTGACGGGCTCAGCTAACCCCTGCCTTGAGGCTGTGGGGTGGTATGTCTTCATTGGGGACCCAGTAGCCCAGTTGACCTGCCCGAGAGGACAACAGAGGCTGTATATATCTTAACTATGCTTGGGGGGGAAACGAGTTCAGGACATGGGGGCTCCATCGCAGGGGGAGACTCTAACCTCAAACACCAGTAAGTCCCTTCCTACCACCGCACCCCCACCCCATCTCCCTGGGCACCACTGAAAGGCTTCATGGAAACCTCAGCTGTGAACCCTGCCTTAGGGGAGTGAGATGTGATGCCTGGCCTCACCTCCAGCCCAAATTTGTAGAAGAAGAAGTTGACAAAGTACTTGAGGCAGCTGAGCAGGTCCTGGTCGAGCTGCTGCCGGGTGCCGTCAGCGCACACCGCCTGGGCAGGCAGTGGGGCCTGCTGATGCTGCCGGCGGTAATGCTCTTGGCGCCGGTACACCATGGCCTCAAACACCAACAGCAGAAGGATCTGCAGGTGATTCTGTATGGGGGAGAGACCAAGCATTGGAGTATGTGTGGGGGGCAATGCATGAGGTACTGCCTTCCCTGCCAATAGCTTCAACTCACCTGGATGTAGCCCAGGTTGGGGAAGCCCTTCCGCACTCCAAACCAATTGGCAGGATCGACAGGGCCACGGTACAGCAGGGACCGGTTGATCTCTCCGGCCTGCAGGTTGGTGCTGTTGGGGAAGGGCTAAAGGAAGGAACAGGTATCAGCACCCAGTTCCAGGATTCAAGGATGAAATGGAAGAGGGACCCTGAGTCCTGCCTTGAGCCCATCCCATGGTCAAAGCTCCAGGTCAGGTGAGGGCAGGCAGCAGATGCCAGTTAGAGGTTCATGGAGTCGGGAGAGCATATCAGCCTTGGCAAAGCAGGGGAACAAGGTATTTGGGAGGAATGGGGGAGTAAAGAGACGCTCAAAGAGAAGGAGGGGTGGAGTGAAGAAAGCACGGGGTAGGCCCTCCCCTCACTGCAGGGACCTCCGACCCTTCCTCCGGCATTACCAGGGCCCAGCCGCCCGCACCTCAGTGCAGTTGCTGGAGTACTCGTGGGGGTTGACAATCTTGAGCTGATACAGCATCTTGCACACAATGATGATGCAGGTCCACACGGTGGACAGGCACGAGGCCATGGGCCGGAAGCGGGGGTAGGGCAGGGCAAAGGCCCACAGCACCACCAGCAGCAGGTTCATCACGGACACCTGTGGAGGCCATCGGCGGTGGGTGGACTGGGCAGTGCCTGGACTCTGCAGCCACCCACGGAGCCTGGATCGAGGACACCCAGCAAGGCTGGGTCAGGAGCGACCCTGCTTCAGATGAGGAGTCAGAGGTCAGGCCAGCCACACTGACCTCCTTCAGGGACACCCAGACAGTGTACAGGGCCACCAGCTTGAAGACGTGCAGCTCCAGCAGGCGCCGTACAAACACCTGGATGCGGGTGAGGACGTGGGAGAAGCTGGCCGCCAGCTCAAGCAGCCGCTCAGCGACAAGGCCCCACTTGCTGGCTGGCCCTGTGGGGACAGGGCTCAGTGAGGAGGTGGGGCTCGGTGAAGGGTGTGGGGTCAGTGAGGAGGAGATGAACGTCCTAGGGCTTAGGGGTGTTTTTCAATGTCCCAGGGCCAGACTCACCCTCGGGGACTTGTGTGGCTTGATGATGGCCATCCATGCTCAGCCCCTCTTCCCTGAAGACCACCTCCTCTTCCTCCTGCTGCAGCAGAGGGGCTTCGCTCACTGCATCGTGCCTGGGAGAGCCCAAGAGTCACTTCCTACGTCCTGACTATGGTCCTGGTCTCCTCTCTCCTGGGGCAATGCCTGCCCGAGTCCCTCCACCTTGCATTGCTCTGCCCCATTCTTTCATATGCGAGCTCTTGGCCGAGTATATGTGGCCTGAAGTAGTGGTATGACTTCTGGCTGAGAGCAGTCAGCTGGCCCTGTGGTTTCTCACATCGACCCAGGCCCCATGGCTATGAAAAAAAAAATACCCAGTGGCCTTGGCATCTGAAGGGGGCAGCCAAGACCATGGCTCCAGTTGAAGCCCCTGCACACCCAGGTGAGGCCTTTCTGAGTATTCAAGGGCACCAGAAGGGGTACAGCTATTCTCAGAGGTGGCCACAGCAAAGGTGGGTCCGTAGCCAGGCAACATGGAGCCCTACCTGTGAGCCCAACGTGGGCGGCGGGTGCCAGGCGGGGGGATGTGCTCCAGGTCGGTGAGCTGCATGAAGGGCCGGTGGAAGTAATGCAGCTGAAGGATGCAGGCCAGCAGGAAGAAGCCGGGGATAAAGATGCTAGAGAACAGCTCTGAGACGCTGAACTGCTCCAGGCCCAGGTCTCCTAGCCTAGTGGGAGAGAATGGTTAGCACCACTGGGGCCTGCCCCATCCTAGTCACCCATGGGAACCTATGGACAGGAGCAGATCCCGGGGCATGGGGTGGGTGTGAGGAAAACCAGTGCCACCCTAAGGGGAGAATGCCTGGCAGTGCTTAACTCACTGCTCATCTGTGAACCCGGTGAGGTTGCGCCAGTACGTGGGGAAGTCCTGGAACTGGAAGGTGTACACTGCGATGAGGACCAGCATGGTGTAAGCTACCACAAGCCACCAGAACACACGGAGCAGCCTCCGCCACAGGCTGTAGTAGACCTGCCGGCAGGGGCCAGTGAGCAGGACAGGAGAAACTCACCAGGCCCCACCCGCCAGCCCCTCACACCTGTCCCTGCGGGAACCTGGAAGAGTGTGAGGCACAGCAGGAAGAGGAACATGTAGACGATCTTGTAGACGACCAGGCGGCCGGCAAAGCTGACCACAATGAACATGCCGGCGCACACATAAATCCAGTACTTGGCGTAGATGCCCGTGACCAGCTCCCCTAGACCCCGCAGCAGTGTCCGCGTCTGTGTGGGCTCTGCAGACCAAGGCGGGAGGCAGGTTGCTGCTGAGGCCAGGAGGGGACCATTGGAGCCACCCTACCTGTGCCCGCCCCTCACCTGCGTCTGCCACTGTGACCTCCAGCAGCGCAGCGGGCACCTTCGCCTTCTTCAGCAGCTTCTCCTTCACGAACTGACGCAGCAGGAGCCAGAATGTCAGCATGTAGAGCAGCTGTGGAGATGCGGAATGTTACCAAGTCAGGGCCACTACCATGGGCACACATACATACAGATTCGCACGTGGTTTAAGCACACATTCACATAGCCATAGATCCACATGTATGCACACAAAGGTCACACACAAAATCATGCATTGGTTCTTACACACTAAGGTTCCCATATTCGTGTAGCGGGATTCACACATACACCCATTAGCGCACACACATGTTTACACTAGTTCATACATAGGCATTCGCACACACTGAGGTACATTATAACCCACTGGGCTCCCAAACAGGTGACAGTCACAAAGAAAGACACTAACATACATCCAAGGACACCAGGGCGACTCATGAGTCACATTGGAGACGCATGGGCTACATATGATGGAACCCTGTCAGGCAGGCAGAGTATACCCAGACACCCAGAGTGTCAGGAACACACAGATAGCATCTGCAACTAGATAATGGCACTCAGTCACTCAACAAATGGACAGTGAACTACTACTAGGTGCTGGATAGGCCCACTGGGACTCCATGGTAACTTCAAACATTCATATTCTCCTGTAGTTTCTACCCATCTGGACACATGACTGATGAACAGAGTGACGTTGTCCTCTTGGGTCCCCAGGCAGAAACCCCACCACACCACATTGTTCCCAGATATGGCACGCACCCCTTACCATAGCACCGAGGTCCAGGCAGGGGTAACGCGTGTGCTCCAGCCCCAGCTGGCGCAAGCTGACAGGACCCAGTGTAGTGGGCAGCTCGGGTCGCAAATCCATGGCCCACACGTAGCGCAGGCAGCAGAGCGTCAGCCCGTAGAGCAGGATGAAGGGTGAGCAGAGCATGGCTAGCTGGTGGCGACTGCGGACTGTCCAGATGAGACAGGCCCAGAGCAGCAACACGAAGGTCAGCCAGCTGTGGTATGTGATGCTCCACACCTGGACAGCAGGGACAGTGAGCAGGGGTTATACAGGACACCTGGCCAAATCCCAGCACACCAATGGCCCCCCAATGAGGCACATCACCCACACCCACACACATATATCATTATGGGTCAGCCAGCAACTCCCCACCCAGCACTGTGCCCACATCCCACCTCCCTCTGGCACTCTCCAGGAAAACCACACTGACCCCAGCTGTTGCTCCTTACCATCATGGCTATAAGGGCGCACACATAGCTCTGGTCCATGATGAGGTGGCCCAGGCCGTGCAGCGATGACATCTCTCTCAGCTCAGCCAGTCTGGGGCGTGCTAGGGGTGGGGCTGAGGTCAGATTCCACATGGCAATGCCCTGGAGTCCCTTCCCTATATCGGATATGGCTCTAAAGCACCGACAGCAAGCAGGAGTCTGGCTCCAGTGACAGGGCAGGGCAGGGGGCAGGGAGGAATACAGCCATAGCAAGTGCTTGCCAAAAAACAATAGAAAGTTCTGGTTGCTGGGTCTGACCCCACTTTTGACATGTGTGTGGTCTCGCTTTCCAATATCCTGCACAAACAGGGTGCATGAGATGACCTGTGACCCCTTTCAGATCTGCGCCATGGCACATGCGCTTCGTTCAATGCATAGAACAGAGGGGCTAGAGATGGGGCTCAGTCAGACAGTGCTTGCCTAGCACGCATGTCTGAAGATCAATCTCAGCACTTCAAAAAATAATAGAATAGAGCCGGGCGTGGTGGCGCATGCCTTTAATCCCAGCACTTGGGAGGCAGAGGTAGGAGGATTGCCGTGAGTTCAAGGCCACCCTGAGACTACATAGTGAATTCCAGGTCAGCCTGGACTAGAGAGAGACCCTACCTCAAAAAAACAAAAATAAATAAATAATAGAATAGGAGCTGGCCGTGGTAGCACACGTCTTTAATCCCAGCACACTGGGAGGTAGAGGTAGGAGGATCGCTGTAAGTTTGAGACCACCCTGAGACTACAGAGTGAGTTTTAGGTCAGCCTGGGCTAGAGTGAGACCCTACCTCAAAAAAGCAAAATAAGTAAATAATAGTAATAATGATAATAATGAAAATTGCAATATCTAGATCAAAGTTCAAGGTAAAGAAGTACTCAGAAAAAGGTTTCTCCCTCTCCACAGCACCTACCACCTAGTGGCGCTTCCACGACAATTCCTCCCCAAAGGAGAATACAGGCTCCTGAAGCCCTGACCCATCAGGAGTCACTTCTCACCCAAGAACAGGGGCAGGAAACCTAGAAAGCATCCCAAAGAGTCTTGGAGATCAGTCACTTGACCACTGGATTCACCCTGAGTGGCCCAGGCAGAATAGCGGTGAGAAAGCTGCATGGTGCACACAGGACCTGTGACCACGAGGGGGCAGCCCTAGCCTTGCCCACAACAGAGAGAGATCTAGGGAGTATCCAGGAGGGTGTCCTTCCAATGGCCATGGAGCCCATGACTCACAGGGACGCTGCCGGATGGGGGTCTGGCTGGTCAGATCATGTACAATGCAGTTGTCGGTGTTGGGGTCTGTAGATGTCATCCTATGCTGTGGAAGACACACGAGTAAACCAGCTGCAGCACGTAGCCGCTCACCACAGCCCTGGGCCACGTGCTCACCTGGATAGCATCCCCGTCCTGGATCCCCGGCTCCAGCTGATCCAGTTCCAGCTCAGGCTCCTCATCCTCCACAGCCATCTCCTTCCTCTGCAGAGACCAGAGTCCTGAGCACAGCCCAAGGGCTAGGAGACCCGGGACACCTGCTTGATGGCCAGATCCTGGCAGCCCACAGTGGGTAACGACAGGAGCTCACCTGGTCTGAGGGGTGGTGCTTGCGAAGCTTTAGAAGGGAGGTGGCTGTATAGTACAGCAGCAGCAGGATGCCTGGGCTCACGTAGACAGGCCAGTCATGGCTGGTGTTAAGCACCAGGGCACTGGGGCTGGAGTCGTTGGTGAGGACCACAAAGTCCTTGAGACCAAAAACCCTGTGAGAGAGGGCTCATCACTGACAGCCAGCCTCAAGGGCAACAGGTTCATGACCAGGTCAGGCAGGAGGGCCTATAATGTAGGAGCCTCACCTGGCCCAGATTCGGGCTGGTGGAAGCAAGTCCTGGATGAAGGGTGTCTGGTAGCAATACAGGCAGATGAGATGGCCGGCACCAAAGCAGCTCACCATGACGCAGAGTGCATTGAAGCCCACTGGGCTGATGGGAAAGTGGCAGGCCCACCAGGTACAGATGGCCAGAAAGACCAGCAGGTAGACGCTGGAAAAAGCTGAAGGGTGGGCAATGCCTGCAGGGAAGGGCAGAGCAGAGGCAAAATGGATCGCACCTAGCCTGGCCATCAGGGTGGCTCTCCCAATGCCAGTCAACACCAGACCTCCTCTCTCCTTGCCCCTGGTACCTGCCAGTGCAAATAGCATGATGGTCAGGGTCCGTCCAGCGGCCAGCAGCAGCCAGTTGGCTGTCACCCGGAACCGTGTGGCCAGCCACAGCCTGCGCTTGGGTGCCAATGCAGGGGCTCCCCGCTGCCCTGCTAGGGTGGTGGCATTCATATCTCTCTCATCATCATCATCATCATCATCCTATTGAGGTCACAGGAAGATGAGGTCAAGTCCATGACCTTGAGGATAGTCTCACTGCTCAGCTGGATGTAGAGGTGAGGCTTGGCCCACACCTGTCCCTCTGTCACAACTGAGTATATAAGCAGAGTCTCCTTGCCCTGAGATCGGCCAGAGGCTTCCTCACTCTTTCCTCACTGCCTTGGGCCTTACCAAACTTCCCATCTAGCCCCAAGACACACAATCCTACCCAGGCCAGGCAGACAAGATGGAAGGTTGACCCAGCTGTCCCAAAACACCTCAAGTATTTCCTCTTTATTACCCCATTCAAGTCAGAGGCCCAGGGATACACCCTCAGGTCTCCTGGACCTGCCTAGGCCTAGAGATGCCCCAAGGCCACCTGAGAAGCAGCCTGGCCTATCCTCTAGGTAACTGATGACTCTCCAGGTGTCCTGGCATAGGAGCTCCCTGACCTGAGGTGCCAGGCCCCAGCATTCACTTGTCAACAACTGACACTTCCTGGACTCCAGAGGAGCCCAGAGAGGGGAAGCAACTCCCAAGGCTACACAGAAGGTTAGGGCAGACTGCTTCTCGGGTGGCCAGTGCCAGAGCCCTGCTAAGCAGGTCTCAAGTGGACAAGACCACGTGGCAGGGCCATGAATGGGGTGAACCTACTCTCTTCTTTTGCATGCTTCTTCATACTAGACACATGAATATTCTCACAACTTAAAAAGACACCGGGGCTTCCAAATATCCTACCAGCTGTCTGAGCAGCTCATCCCTAGTCCCCTAGAGAACTTGCCATGCTTAGGGCTGTTGCTGCCCTCTCTGACTCTCCAAAGTAACAGAGGTGGCCAGCTGCCCGGGGAAGGAGAGGCTCAGCCCATGCCTGGGACGAGGGACCGAGACCTGCTTTCTCTGGCCCTAAGGGAAGACTTCCCAGAGCAAAGTTGTTTCCCAGGACTTGGGCTTGATAGAAAAGAACCCAGACTATCATCAGATGCCCCACTTCAGACCAGCTGCTGGCAACCTATGTCCCCAGCTTTGCCTGTGGGAACAGTTGAGGGGGTGCCCGGCCTGAATGCACCAGTTCTGGAGTCACAGTCTATACTGTGTAGCCTTAGGAAAGATACTTAACCTCTCTGAGTCTATAAAGCATTCCTGCTCACAGACTTCAAGGCTGAGGAAGCAGTGGGGTCCCATGGAATTATGGTTGATCGGAGACCAGAAGCAGGGGATGTGGAGAACAGGCCAGGAAAAAGAGGGGCTGGTCCCTCCCCACCCTCTCTTCAAGCCCACAGCAGCTGAAGACAAAGCAGGAATGCAGGTATGTCACTGAACCTTGGATTCTCCAGCTGGAGGACACGAGGGGCCCCTAGGAAGACATGACAGCCTGGCCCTAGCTCTGAGAACCTCCTGAGAAGCACTGTGACAAATGAATGATTCTGGCATGGTGGAAACAAGACAGCTGTTAATGAAGGGACAGATGCCCCAAGGCCACCCAAGAAGCAGTCTGCCCTAACCTTCTGTGTAGCCTTGGGAGTTGCTTCCCCTCTCTGGGCTCCTCTGGAGTCTAGCAAATGTCAGTTGTTGATAAATAGATGCTGGGACCTGGCACCTCAGGGCAGGGAGCTCCTATGCCAGGACACCTGGAGAGTCATAAATCCTGACCATACCTTGGGAACCCAGCCCTGGTCAATAGATGCTAGGAAGGCTGGCATAGGGTGGGAAGGCTGGACTGCAGCTCACCAGCATGGCTCATGAGGCTGCTGAGTAATCAGTGGAGCCCCCAGGAACAGCAGCAGGCCCGAGGCCCAGGGCTACACCCTTCAGGTCTCCTGGACCCTGCCTAGGCCTAGAGAGACAGCCTGAATACAGGCCCCAGCTCGTGGATAGAGGCTTCTGAGGCAACCACGGCCTCTCAGACTCTTGACTGCATGTTCTAGCTCAGCTGAGTCACCCACATATGACAATTCCTACAGCACAGACCGGCCTATCATCTAGGTAATTGACCAGTGCCAGAGCCCTGCAGGTCTCAAGTGGACAAGACCACATGGCGAGGGCCAGGAATGGGGTGAACCTCCTCTCTTCTCTTCTTTTGTATGCTTCTTCCTACTAGACACATGAATATTCTCACAACTTAAAAAAGATAACACTCAGGGCTGGAAAGATGGCTCAAAAGTTAGGGTGGTTTCGTGCAAAGCCTAATGTCCTGAGTTTGATTCCCCAGTATACACATAAAGCCAGATGCTCAGTGGCACATGCATCTGGAGTTTGTTTGCAGAGGCTGGAGGCCCTGGTGCAGTCTCTCATTCTCTCTCTCTCTCTCTCTCTCTCTCTCTCTCTCTCTCTCTCTCTCTGCTTGCAAATGATATATATATATTAAAGGTGATACTTGCTAAAATCAAAATCATCCTCAAAGTGGTGGGGACCTCAACGCTAACTACACTCTCTGTATGTCCAGCTGCCGCCACTTCTCACCAGGTTCTGGGCACACTGGCTCCTCTGGGCTTGCCTTGTGAAGCGTTTGCAGAGGCCAAGGCAGAGGGAGGAAACCACCAGGACGCCCAGGTCAGGCGCCACTAGCCGGGTGGTGTTAGGGATGTCTTTCAGGTCCAGCCTGCAAATGTCAGAGAGAGCCCATGAGACACCTAAAAGGGAAGGGTGGGATGGGAGATGGAGATAAACTCAAGCTATCTTTGGGACAGAGAAACCCAGAGGGAGGCTCATAGGCAGCTTACCTCATGACTCCTATGTGTGTAGAGATGGTCTTCCAAGAGCTGTCTGCAGAAAGAGACCAGGGGAAGCCAGGTCAGAAAGGGTACCCAGCAGCCAGCCTTGTGGGATAGAAGATCTTAGGTGTGTGTCTGCTAGGGACTAAGAATCCTGTGTGGGGCAGGGTGCCAATGATCCAGGGATGCTGAAAACACCTTTATAGACAAGGAAACAGAGGCCCAGCTAGGGAGACTCATGCCATTGACAGTGAGTGGCAGGACAGAGGCTCTCGGTGCAGCTGAGGAGGTATGGCTAGGCAGATCTGCAAGTGGCCCATGAAGCTGCGCTGGGCTCTCAGGACGTCATCCTGATCTACAAAGGGGCAGAGTGACAGGTCTGGTGTCCACGTGCTTTGGACAATTGTTGGGAGGCATTGACTTTTCTCCTGACCTCTGTCTCTAAGCAGTAGGACAACTGTCATGGGATGAGGACAGGAACACAGGATGAGTGAGGGTCACTGGCTTGTGTGGCAGAGCAAGAGGCCTGGATGATAGGGACCCAGAGCCTAGGGCTCCCCCACACAAAGCTGGGGTGCTGGTATTGGTCTCTGTCTCACTGGAAGGCAGGTGCCAGATGGAAACAACACATTGGTGGGAAAGGGTATAGGGTGCTGGGGACAGGCAGGGGACATGGTGGTCTCCTGCTGCCACTCAGCCACGTGGCTAAACCCCAGAGGATATATGAGGAAGGTGCTGACAAGTGAAGGCACCTGGAAGCCCAGGGCTGCTTCCCAGCCTGATACCACTCCAGGCCTGGCCTCAACCCACTGGCTACATCACTTCTGGGAACATGCGACTTGGGGTCATCTGGGTTGGGCACAGATCATGACTGGACGCAGGGGCAGCCCATATAAGGCAAAGCCTGGATGAGGCAGGGAGGCCCCATGAATCTAGAGACGCAAGGTAGCGAGCTGATGTTCTCGTGCCCTCCACCTCAGGACTGGTGTCCCCAGATGTCCCTCCCCTGTTCAGCCCCTCATGACTCAACTCAGTTCCAGAAGCTGGTTCAGGCGGGGCATAGTGTGCAGGCATATCTGGAAGGCTACGTGGGCCACCAGGAAGAGGAGGCTGAGGCAGAGCAGCGCACGGAGCAGGCGGCCTGTGTGACCTATAACAGAATTGGGCAGAGGGCGACCAGTGAAGGACAACCAGCAGGGAGGTTCCACCCAGGACCCGAGGTGCATACCCAGCATGGACACAGGGTCTGAGCAGAGGGCAAACCTCGTGGTTCCTGGAGTCATGGCACCTGCCAGAAGGCCATAGAAGCATGCATACAAGGGTAATCCACACAGGGCACTTGCTCCTTCCCTAGGCTGTCCTAAGCACTGGTGCAGTGGGAACAGCCTATACAAAGGCCCTGGGGTAGTTAGAGAGCAGTGGATCTCTGGGAGGAGAGTTTTGGATCTACTGCAGATCTAGTGGGTCACAGTGGGAGGTGGAAAGAAGTGGAGTGAGGACACCACAGTGCAAATTATATAGCTTAGGACCCTGGAGCAGTAGGAACCACCAAGGGAAGAGATGGCTGTCCTCACCCCAAGCTGAGTACAAAAGGATAGATAACCCTGGTAAGAGCTATTTCTTAGCTAAAAAAGTCCCACTCTAGTAACCAGATGGGTGGGGATCCTGCGCAGCCTTTGAAACCTCCACAGGTTCACCTGAGAGTCAGTCCTCTATCCTCACCACAATCACCTAGTGGCAGTACACCCTTCCCATCAGACAGTGGAGGCCCTGAGGACCAGAGGAGCTCAGCCAGACACCTCTCCCCACCACAATCACTTGCTGTCAGCCTGAATTCCAGGCTCAGTTCTGCCTGCATAGACCCTCGGGCTCAAAATGGAATCCCAGATCTTCTGCCCCAATGGGCCTTGATTCTCTCCCAGGCAGGTCCTAAAAGCCTGGCTGCTCCCAACCAATCCTCTGTCCTGGGAAAACAAGCTCAACTGGCCCTGGTTGGTGACCACCTAAACACCTATCTGCTTCATGGAGGGAGCCCTGCCATGGAGAAGGAAATATAGCCCTCACCAAGTGGTAATGCCACCACTTCCCATCCAGGCAGAGTAGGAGCTTAGCATGGCAATGTCCACTTGGGGAAAGGAGAGGGATTCCTACAGGGGTTCCCTAGAAGAAACAGGAAGTGGGCTTGGGGTGGGCTTCCCAGCAACAGGGAGGGTGCCATAAATGGCATTTAATACAGGGCTTTACCCCCATTGGGGCCCTTAGAACTAACTACTGCTCAGCTAGTACAGGCTCAGGGATCCTATTCTCTTGCCTCCCCATATTTCTGCCTCCTTCCCATCCTCAGGACCACTCACCCTCGTATACCAACTGTGACCCTCCCCAGGCCTCACCCAAGAGTGTGCTCCTGAGCACTGCCCAGCCTCCAAGCAGAAGCACCACCCCTTGTGTAGCTCTGGAGTCTCATGAGCTTTTGGCAGACATTGTCCTCCTAGCACTAACAGGGCTGGGCATCTGTGAGTAGGTGAGAACTGCAGTGTGACTTGTGGGTATTTGTGTGACTAGCCAAGAGGCCCTGAGTGCCACCTGCAGAGGGAAGGGATGTCCTCCACACATCTGACCCCACACACTGAAGATGGAGAGGGCAAAGTGGGGGGGGATCTGAGCTGAGGACCATCCAGCTAAAGACGAGGAAAGACCCTCCTAGACACTCAGGAACAAACTTTGGCTATCCCAGAGGTAAAGGAGCCATCTGCATCCCTATGTCCCTGAGCCCCAGCCACAAGGTTCAGGCATCTGCCCTGGAAGTAAAGAACTGTTCTAATAGTCACAGTCATCATCTAACAAACCATGGGATTATCACACTGCCTCTGCCCCCAGTCCCAGATCCTAGAAGCCTCCTGGCACCTGAGCACCAAGAGCCTTGAGGGCACTAGCAGGGCAGGGCTCAGCTGACCAGAGGGCCTTTGAGCTTTCCAAGGCAGAGCTGGGGGAACACGGCGCACCCAAGGAGAATGTGGGGGAGCAGGTACCCTGGCAGGCACAATAAAGAATAGGGAAGACTTTCTGCAGAGAGCAAGGGGCAGCCTTGGAGATGGGCTCTGCTCTCAGACACGAATGGAGCTTCCTGGAGCTCTAAATCACAAGCAGGTGGCTGGGAGCTGAGCCCATGGACCCACAGCTTCTGTTAGAACCCTGCCCTGCTCTTCCCCGCCTAGGCAGTCCACCGCCTCCTCCCTGTACAGCCCAGTACAAGCCTGGCCCTAGTGTGTCAGGCAGCCGCCTACGTGGGGATCAGGGCCGGGCAGTGTCAGATCTTCCAGGGGCTGCTGCCAGCTCAACAGCTGTGCAAGTCATCAACTCACACAGGGCGCTCCACTCTACACAAGCAGAGCTCACATTTTCCTCTCTCAGGCCTGGAAAAATCAAGCAGTGTCATGTCTCTGAAGAGCTCCTGAGGCTGGACAGATGGACAGATGGAGGGTCAGGCGGGAAAGTCTTCCCACCATGCCTTCCAAGTCTACCCACACAATCCCTTCCTGCCTGGCTGCAAGCCTCTGCCTCCCACAGCTGATTAGGGGTGCTTCAAGCCTCACATGAGGCATAAAACAGTCAT